>BPLR01017570.1:0-63142 GCA_021605095.1 Caerostris extrusa
GTTACGTAGGCTGCTTATTAACGATTAACAAGTAGGATGCCTTTTTGGAGGTTTTAAGATCAAGTTTTGAATGATATTCCAAATGGAATCTAAAAAAATAACTGTAAAGGAAAGAGTTCCCTTATTTGGGTGATGAATTTCAAATCTGAAATTATATCTTATTGTTGGATAAATGCACATTGAGATTGAAAACAAAAACCATTGTAGTAGAATATTCGGGACAAGTCTCGTAGAATTGACATGTGGAATCCTTTATCCTTTACATTTATCTTTTTTAAATTTGTTTAAACTAAGAAAAAATATTTGTTTACTTAGCTCAGAAACACTGAATATATATATTAAAGGAAGAAATACCAACAAACACCGAACTGAACGATATTTTCTGTCTTCGATCTTGATATCACTTTCTTTTTAAGGCAACCAGAAAAAAATTGCACACATACCCACACACACAAAGAAATACTTTATCAAAGTTATATACAAAGACATTTTTTGACTTGATAAGGTGAAAGTTATCAATCTCAGCTTTAAAATTAACTCATCAGCCACCTCGCAGACAACGCTAGAAATGAGTAATACTGGGCTTTTCAGTTATTGAATCTTTAGCTTTCTTTTATCTGATTAACTTTTTTTGTCGTTGGATAATTAAAAGGATGTGTTTTTTCCCCCAGAATGTTACATCAATTGGCGTTTTTTTCTGATCATTTTCTATCCCAAAGAGTATGCTTTTCTCTTTGAGCAAAATATAAGATGATACTGATAAATTGTTTGATTTTTTTAGTATTTAGACTGCCATTCATTTTCCCCTTCCAATGTTAAAGGGTAAATACACAAGATAAGAATTTCTGAAAGTTCAATTCCTGCACTAAAATCTTAACTTCTTGTACACAATACATGTGGGTCACGAGAGGAAAAAACGGTGAATATTCCAGTAAATTCAATGCTACGCAGAATACGCCCAATCGCGCTAGATTTTTCCTGGGGATTGTCTTAACATCCAGAAAAAATAAAATGAGCAAATGAAAACAATGTTTTTATTATCATTCTATAAGCCTTCAGTTTCACATCTTTTTGGTTCTCTTAAATATTATTGATATCTAAGACTTATCTACGAACCAATCAGAATGGGTAATTAGATTGTAATTTAACGTCAAATGAAATGGCGGAAATAAACAATGCTGGTATGGTCAATTCTAAGCAAAGCATGTTGAAATAATGTGAAGTAACTTGGATTTAGTAAAAAATCAATACAGTAACTGTTACTTAGTGAATAGTTATTAAATTAACTTTGGACTAAAGTAAAAAGTTATTAAAATAACTTGGATTTAACTGATTTAAATTTATTTTGTCATTTTATGTGAATAAATGTGGATTATATTTTTATTAGCTAATTTTGTTTTAAAAAGAATAGATAATAGGATCATTAGTGAGATAATATTTTTTTCTGAGAATTTCGCTAATATTTAGTAAATATTTGGGATTAATATTCTTCGGTTCCAAATGTTGAATGAACTTGACATTTCATCGGAAGTGCGTCTTGATGAACTATCTTGGGATGCCTCCAATGAAGAAACAGAAGATGAAAACACCAACCAATAAAAATAAAAATTATGTATGCTTAAAAGCATTCGAACTGCATACGCTTTTGACGGAAAACTTGATTGAGTTTTGTCAAGAACTCAAGCTCATTGCTTCGTCCGTAATGTGCTACTGTGGAGAACCCATGGCTTTCGCACCTCGAATGGAGAGATCCGATGGTTACCAGTGGCGTTGTAAAAAGAGAAAATTGCACAACATCAAGTTTTCCATCAGAGCAGGAACTTGGTTCGGAAAATCAAAAATTTCTATAAGAGAGATATTGTGGATTTGCTACATGTGGGTGTATGAGTATTCAATAAGTTCCATGTTACATGAATGTGAACATACAAAGCAGACTTTGGTTGAATGGTGTTCCAATTGTCAAAATGCATGTCAAAAAATTCTAGAAAACAAAAGAAACCTGATTGGGGGATCAGATAAGTTGGTTGAGTTTTTCAGCTGCATTTATCAAAATGAAAAAGAATCAAATAGCCAAAAGTGGGTAATGTGTGCCATTGAACAATTTAGCACAAACGTAATTTGTCTTGTGGTACCAAATAAAGAATCAAACACTCTGCTTGAAATATTTGACCATTATATTTTACCTGGGACCACAGTGTTTGGCCAAATATGGGATTCACTAAGAGATCTTAGTCACCATGATTTTGAATATTTGACAGTTGATAAAGAAATAACTTTTCATGATTCTGTCACTCGAAAGGATATGGACACGATTGATAAATTTCGAAGAATAGTAAATACATCTCGTACAGGTACAAATCATTGGAATAACGTAGAATACGGTCCTGAACTTTGTGAATACATGTATCGTAAAGCATTATCTTTTGCACCAGATGCATATATTACATTTCTAAAAGATTTAGCTATGATTTATAAACCACGAGAAGTTGTACAGAAAAAAAAATTCCAGAGGTAATAAACCAATTCTAGTTAATAGTAAAATAATTTCAATTTATATTTTGGCAGTAACAGTGTTCTTATTTTTATATTATCTGTAACATTCTTATTTACTAAAAGAATGTTTAATAAAAAAAAAAAAAAAAAATTTCTTTTTATTTCATGAATCTAGTTGTCTCATATTTAATACAAATATATAATGAGTGTTTGCATTGTTTTTATGAAAAGGTTCTTTTTTTTTTTTTTCTTTTTTAGAAAAGAAGTGGTAGTTGATACAAAAGTTTAAGAAAATGTTTTGTATTTTATTAGTGTTTGAATTTGTTTTTAATCATGAATTCAATTTTTTTGTTAACTACTGTAAAGATTAATTTGATAAATCATCTGTTGTATTTTAAAAATCATCAAACTAAATATGTACATTAGGTAACATAGAGCTGCTGAGATATAGAATCAAAGGAGACTTATATTGGGATTTTAAGGCTATAATTGCTTAAAAGTAAAATACTTAAATAATTATAAAGAATCACACTTCATGGCCCCCTATAGGACATGTTTACACTTGTAATCAACTAATTCCATAAAGAGATGCTGCCTATAAGCTAGATAATTTAATTATATCTTATGAAGAAATGTAAATATGTTTATTAAAAATATTTGCATATGTTTTAATGTAAATATTTTAATTAAAAATATTAATTTAAAAAAGTATTGTGTTTATAAACAGTTAAACTTTCTTTTCCAATATAAATCATAGTTTTTTGTGCTTATATGTTTAGAAAAATTAATTAATTGATATATGGAGGACAATATCAATGTAAACCATTCTCTTCCTATTAGAGTAAAGTAGATATTTTAAAGTTATATTTTTGTAGATATTTATCAACCAGAATTCTTATAAAATATTAGAAGGATGACTAATAACCTAACTTTTTAAATGAAAAAAAAAATATTAATTTTAAATATTTTTTTGCTGATTGATAAAAATACAATGTAATAGTTTTTAAACATATTCCATATTCTTTATATATATATATTTTATTAATTTCATTCTGTTCACATACTAGCGAATGCACATCTGAATCTTTTGTCATCTAGGACCCATTATTTGACTATGTAGCATAGGTTTTATATATTTGATTTTATGATTAATTTTAATTGTATTTTACTTCAAATATTAAAAGGTATTACCACTATTATAGAAAAGTAGCTGTAAGAAAAACTTACTTTTTCTTATCATTTCTTATGAAAATATTTGTCTTAATATGTGGCTATGTAATAATGGAAATAAATTATTTAGAATATATAATTGAAAGGGCTATTACAGAAAATATTAAAAACTACATTAAATTAAAACTGAAAGAACTTAAAAGAACACAAATGGAAAAAGATTTTTAGACAATCTTTTATCCTTCCATAAAATTAATGGAATTTATTTAGTTATTTATCCTTATATTACTGTCACTACAGAACTTCATTCTTGATTTTCAATAAGTAAACAATAAATTTTTTTTTAGTTTGTCTGATAATTCATAGATATTTCAGTAGAAGGGTATATATTTCTTACTCTTTTACATAAGAGGTTTCTACTTCTTAAAGAAGGAGTGAAATCATAAATGTCAAAATGTTATCAATAATGTTTTCTAGACTTGACTTGGTTCTTTAAAATGTAATGTAATCTCACCGATGCTCCTTTATCTCAATCTATCCAAATGCTGTTTAAAATACTACGGATACTGATTTGACAAAAGTAAAAATGAAACCTTTATAAAGGAACTATTCTAAAATTTGAATTTCTTGAATTCATTACCTATGACAGATTACAAATTCCATTTTAAAAGAAAAGAATTATAGCTTATACTTTCCAGCAACCAAAAGAAAAATAAGATGAATAAATTTGAAAAAGAAGGAAATGGAAAAGCTGCAGATCAAACAGATAATAATATTTTAACAGTTGAATGATGATTAGAACATATGAAAATATTTATCTTAATATGTGGCTATGTAATAATAATGGAAATAAATTATTTAGAATATATAATTGAAAGGGCTATTACAGAAAATATTAAAAACTACATTAAATTAAAACTGATTGCAGAATAAGATATAATAACCCCAGAAAGAAAAAGTAGAGTACCCCATAGCTTACAGGGTGAGTTACTAGACTTGTAGAAATTGAAGTATCATTGCTGTCTTATAATAAGCATCGTCTGATGTATCAAATATCCAAAAGTAAAAAGAACTTTATATCCAAAAGTGCTTTGTAGTTTGTTTCTTGGTTCTACATATTTTTACACATTGAAATAAAATATTTTCTACCATTTCTGGAGTTTTGCAGATCAGTCTTAATGGAGATGAAAGTTAGGCCAAATTTATGGAATTTAGAATTACAGTATTTTTTAGAATTTACATTAGATGAATATTTGTTTATTATGAATAACTTATGTACTGAAGCCAACTAGATTAATGTCTTTTAATTTGATATAAGATGTTACCACTACTTTAAATTGAATTTGATTTTGTTCTAGATCTATTTCTAGTCAAAAAGTTAATGAATTTTAGTTTAGAATAGTTACAGAATTTTTTTTTTTATAAGAATGATATATATAATTGTTCATCAGATATTTTATGGAATTAATTTATGAAATATTAATTATTTTAGAATGTTCAAATATTAGTACTTGTTTATTTAAGTGAATTTCTTTTTGAAACAGTTATAATTTTCATTTATTTATTTTATTTGATTATTTAGGCAGTAGCATTTTACATTCGCTTGACATCAATTAGTTTGTCCAAATTGTGTTAAAAACCATTTTCCTTTTTAATAGCTATGAGATAAAAAAAACATTCATTAATTGTATTCTGACATTTTCTGTAAAACTGAATTTCAAGATGAAATCAGAAAAGTCAGAAGAATATAAAAACAATAATAAATAGGTGAATTTTTTTAGTTTGATAAATTGTAGAATTGTTGGCTTGTAGTTCTAACTTTTCTTAATAAGTTAATTATCAATGATATTAATAGATTTTCCCTTGAAACTGATGTGAACAAAGAAAACAAAAAGCTATGTGCATGAAATTAAATTACATTTCATGTTAATATATTTTGAATGTTAAATAATAAAGCAATGTTTCTATTATATATTACAGTTTCTTGTAACACAATGATAACATGATGTGACTCATTCATACATAAAAAATAGAAAATGGGAAGAAAGTTAAAAAAAAAAATATGTGTACAAATTATTACATATTAATTATGGAATTACTGTATATAATATATTCATTTAAATCTTGTATCAATCAAATATTTATGAAATTACATAGATTTGCTTTAAATAATCAGCATTTTACAAATGGGGATGAAAATGTCAGCATCTTATCTTTTTATTTGAGTTAATTAAATAAACAAATACCACATTAGCAATACTTCATACCTATGAATACTTTTTGTAAAATGTTGGATTATTTTACTAAAAACGCCTATATGTTTTATTTTTTTTTTTTTTTTTTTTTTAAATTTTCTAGATGTGAAATTTTTTTTTTTTCCTGTTAAATATATAAATAAATTATTAGTATATCTATTTTTACATAGAAATCTTTTATTGCCAAAGTACTTAAAAATATTTATTAAATATGTCTTCCTGCTTCCTTTTTTAAAAAGAGTAAACTATAAAGTAATTTATTGGAAAAAGTTATTAGAAATTAGTTTATAATTTGTATGCATAACAATAATTTTGTTAGAACCAGCAACAAGACAATTTTAAAAACAATGGTTTGTTCAATTTATGGTTAAAGAAATGAATTTCACTGTATTGTCTTCCCTTTTATAAAAATTAATAAAAATATTAGATTGCAAAAAATAATAATAATTTAATTATACTTTGTAGTCATAATTATAATTGTGCTAGAAACAGTATTAGACAGTTTCAAAAACAATAAATCTGTCAATTTATACCTGTACAAAACACAGTTAGCTGACTTATTTACGTTTTGACTCCAATTAATTAATGAAATAATAAAATGTAAAAAGAATACAGGAAATATGAATATAATCATTAATATAAGCATTAACCTGGATATGTTTTATCATGCACAGGGTATATTATGGCTCATATGTATCATTCTGAGCAATATAATATTTCTGCAGTCTTCTAATTGGACGAAATTTTATATTAAACAAAGTGGCTTCATTTTATTCATTAATTATTGTACAATGTTTTCGTATTTGATCTTGGAGAAAAATTTAAAAAAAAAAAATTTTTTTATATTTTTAATTTTGCTGTCGCTTCACATTGAAAATTTATGTGACTACCAATTTAAAATTTAACGCGATTGCAAATTAGCTCCAATAAAATTATCGAATGTATTTTTATTTAATTATAAATTTGTTTACATATATTCCAATGGGTAAAATATATTCGTTATATTAATTATTTAACCATGCTGCCATCTATTGACAGAAATTCGTAATGTTTTTTTTTTTTTTTTAATTTCCGGATTTTTATTTAATAAATTCCATTTGAAATTTTGTATACTGAATTACAAATAATTTACTTAAAAAATAATTGTAATCAATTAAGTATTTTAAAAGGATAAATTGTTGCAGTTAATTAAAATGCTATTATTTATAGTTTCTGTCGTTGTAGTAATTCCTTGAATTACAGTTATTAATTAAATAGACTATCAAAACTGTTTGCATTTGAATGATAAATTTCTGATATTAACTTAATAATGAGTACATATTGCTAAAACTTAAACCAGTAACAAAGGAATATTTTTATGAACTTAGTTTTCATTAGCATTTATTGCTAATGAAAAAAAAAAAAAAAGTATTGACGAAAAACATACTTTTGTAAATTTTACTATATTTGGGGATTTTTTTTTTTTTTGTGAAATTTCAATGAAAATCTAGTAATTTTAGTTTACAAAATCCAACTTGTCTATGTTGTGGCTCAAAAAAAAAAAAAAAAAAAAAAATAGTTTGATCTTCTCCACGCTGCATGTGCTACAAACAAATTTAAGATGATCTAAAGCAACTAAGTCGGATCTTGATACTGTTAACCAGATGCGTAGCATTTACAATGTCCCTAGACAGATGATCTATTGTCATATTTTATAGCATGATGAATATAGCAGCTATAAATGCTGAAGTAATATATCATGCAAATAATTTAGTTGAGGATTAAATTCTTCGACATTTTCACCGTTTATCAAACCACAAACAGGATATTCGGAGCCTTTTTCCAGGTGAACATGCATTTCACCCTACAGAAGAGGTTCGAGGAACAAAAAAAAAAAAAAAAAAAAAAAATGTCGCCACTGTAAAACATCTCTGTGCTCAACCAATATGTGTTGATTGCTAATTTGTGTTGCTCCCTAAATGAGACATTTTCGTTATAAAACTGTATACTACTTACAATAATTCATTATAAAGACAGAAATTTATTTAGAAAATGTCCTTAAAAATTGCATTGCGTATAAAATAATTATTTTTAATGACTGGATATTTAAAAAAAACTATGCTGCATGTTGTTACGCTTTTAGCACTAACCAGGGGGCATGTGCAGCTTGAAGATAGGTTACAAACACGAGACCAATTTTTTTCAGATAATCTTTATTTATTCTGCCAAATTTATTCCATCGCCTTCAAAGTAATCCCCCGGACACAATGCACTTATGCCAACTTTTTTCCAATACTCAATGCATGCCAAAAAGTCATCGACAGGGATAGCCTTCAAAGCGCGCGGCGATTCACGTTCAGTCTCTTCCACGGAGTGGTCTTTTGAGTTTAGGGAATAGCCAGAAGTTGCACGGTGTGAATATGTTGGTTGTAGAACGACATGGGTTTCATTTGTGGCGAAACAGTCATCAGAAAGAATCAATGCAGTGTGAGCTGCCGCATTCATAGATTTCGGTACCAATCGAGATTTGACGCGTTTGAGGCCTAAAAATGGAATTGCCTGATCCTTTTGAAATTCCAACATCACCAACAAGGTCTGTAATTGTAAATCGACTGTTTGCAAGCACCAAATCTTTAATTGTTTGGACATGAGCTTCGTGGGTTGAGGTTCAGGTTCGATCAGAGGCTCTTCGTCTTCAACGCGTTCTCTGCCTTCTCTGAACTGCTTATACCACTTATGAACATTTTCCGATATAGGAATGCTCACCGAATGCCTTCTGCAACATTCTACACGTTTCCTCAAACAAAATTGAATGCAAGTTCTGTGCTCAATTAATTAAGATATTTCAAAAATCGCCGGAATCAGTTTCAGCGTGTCACAAAGCCAAGCGAAACCCAGGTTCTTGGCAATTGCGGAATCAAAGTGCAAAAGCTAATATTTTTTTTCAAAATAAGACAGATACCCTTTTTTTTGACATCTCTTTAAAGTGCCATTGAAATCACATTGTCAAATTGCGTCTTTATCTTCTGAGCTCAAATTTTCATTTTGATTATAGTTCAAAAACCGCCTTTGCTTACGTTATATTCTCTTCCAAACAGCCATAACTGGGAGTAAAACAATGTTTCGTGGGTGTGCCATTTTTCACAAAGCCAGTATTTCCATTGGTACCCTTCAGAATTGAAGTATCGAATCTGCCTTCTACCTTTAATTGTAATTTTCATGGAGAGACAGCTGTAAAAAATTGCGGAAGTTCTCTTTATATTTGCAAATACAGGGTGATTATAATTAAAGTCCCACTTTCAAAATGCTGCAGTAAAAGAACCACTTGTCACAATGAGTTCTCATTTGAACTGTAGATACTTGAAGAAGTGGGAAACGGTATGGCATCTAAAAATGTTCCAAAGTTTATTAATAGATGACGTTGTAAGCGGCCTAAAAAAAGTGAATTCGGCTGCCAGTGATAGTTTGAATCGAAATGAGCAATATTTGGATGATTTGCACATTAAATCAACTGTAGTGTTCAGTGTGCTGGATTGTTTCGTTTTTTGATGGAAAACTGATTTCCAAGTCATTCAACAATATAAGACTGTGAGTGAAAATCCCATTTACCATGGCAATACGATATCAAATTGGATGGGAATCGGGGGAACTTTTTTAAGTCATGTAGTTTCCCCCTTCTTCAAGAACCTTCAGTTCAAATGTGAACTCATTGTGCGAGTGGTTCTTTATTTACAGCATTTTGAAAGTGGAACATTAATTATAATCACCTTGTATTACATTTCTTGGGAGAAAAGGATAAAATACTGAAAGAACGCTTAGAAAATCCTCCTCATCCCCCATGATTTAATGGATTAGCTAGGTGCATGATAATCATCTAATATCCTTTATGAACAAGATGCACTATTTTAATGCTTGAAGCCGAGTCATATAGAAACACTAGCTTGTACAATAGGGTGGGATTGTTTGAGCCATAGTGCCCTTCTCTGTCTGTCTGACAGTGCCTCTACTTAGCGTTCATGTCAGCAACAGCCGAACACCGCGTCGTTGGTACTGTAGTTTGAGAGATGATTTAATTGAACGTATACTTATTCAGAAAATAAGACGTAATGTATTCTTAGTACGATTGGGAAAATGGAGGGGAAGTGACATCATACTAAATGAAGTAATGTGTGCGGATGGGGAGGTTGATTTATAGGGACGATTTCAAACATAGAGTATTCTTTATACTGAACTTGATATACTCTGTTTCAAATATGGCGTAAGGAATTCGTAGTACCACTGTACCGCAGTGAAGAAAAAGCAAGCCATCCTAAATGTAGTAATAAGGAATATTCTATGGATGTCTTCCACATAGAGTATCTTTATATTGAATGTATAGCACCTCAATTTGGAACAGATGTGACTTAGCACCACTATACAGCAGCAGTGAAAAAGTGATGTCATACTAGATGTAGAGGAGGAAGGAGATTCCATGGATATTTTTCATATAGTTCTATTGATAATGTACAGTATTTCCTCTCCATTGCTGTACATTCGTACTTCGAATGATGTAATGATGATGCGATACATTCGTACGAATGTGCCGCATCATTCGTACTTACGAATGTACCGCAGTGGATAGTGTGAAACTCACAATTTCAAACAATGAATTTTTGTAATTTTTGAATTAGAGATTTGATACTGACATTAAACTTTTTTTTTATTATTTCCAATGGCAGATTATGAACAGTTACAACGAAGAAAAACATACAACAACAACAAAAATAATACAAAAAAAAAAAAAAAAAACATGCTGAAACAGAGTTCATTAATCTAACAATAATGCCAAGTTGCAGATCTTTTAGCTGCTAAAGTGTTACCAGGTGCACCACGGGGAGGTAGATCTTCTGCGCACCCTACTGACATTAAAAATTAACGATTATAAAGGTACCGGTATACAAAAAATTTATAGGAAAACAAAAAGGCTCATTTTATTGACATCGATAATATCTAGAAAAATTGGGTTTTGCAATACCGCAAAAATAACTCAAATACTGCATTGTTTAGAATATATGACAACAGTTAATCTCATTCCCTCTTTATTATTGTTTTCAAAAAATTTCATTTTGATTCTTTCAAGATCGTTTTTGAACGCTAAATCATAAACACTGCTTTGAGACAAATGCTTTTTTTTTTTCTTTCGTCCTCTGTTTATTTCTTTGCGCGATGCATTGTTTGTGGTGCAAAAGAGGAGCCGAGCCGTTGCTTTTGGCTGCTCCGCTGTAAAGATTTGTTGGGTTCAGAGCGGATCTTCCATGCCGTCACTACGAGCACGCAACCCTTTTTAGGATTTTGGCGCTAATTGCGAGCCTTCTTTTTCTTTCTTTCTTCTTCAGTGCACACACAAAGGTGAGAGTTCCTGAAGGTCCTTTGATCCATTTGTCAAGAGGTTGCTCAACAAAGTTCTCCCGACGAGATCGCTGATTTGACGCTTTTGCGTGTCAATGTTGAAAACACCATGTATTTCACGCATGAAACAGAAACATTTTGCACATCAATACATTTTTATTATATATTCCAGCCTTAATGAATTTAATTTATACAGATGTTTCGGCTGATTTCTTTTTTTCAATTCCTACCATTAGTCCACACTCTCCCCTATATATATCTTGTTCAAATTTTCAATCGTTCTTGAAATACTTTTTATTCATCCGCTCACGTTCAGATACATTTCTTTAAACTTGCAGTGAATGACACTGGATGTTAATACAGTTTTTTTTTTCAAATATTAATTCATTCATTAAATTTAATTGATTAATTTTATTTTTTAGATTTAAGTTGCATGTATCTAGTTATAGATGGCGCCAGATGTAAGAGGAAAATTTCAAATTTATTTATAAAGGACTTTTCTGCAATAGAGTGAAAAAAAGTAGAAATTGACTTTATTTTTTTTATATATTACATGTTTAAAAATAACCCACGGTTAATAATATTTATCAAAATGAGAAATTTTGCATCATGATATCGGAAAATGGAATTAAGGGGGGCAAGGGCGGGGGGGGCAATCCAAGTGACCTTGCGGGCCTCTTTGGAAATGCATCCAAACTCCGCAGGACACATATAAAATGATATATTCCCCTATTAGATTTAGACCCACTGTAGACATTTTTTTGACGTGAAAAATTGAAACAAAATAAGTTATTATTTTTATGTTTACTATTATTCCTACGTGTAAACATAGATAATATAATAACAATGATACTAAATGCACATTGTAAGGAAATTTGTAACACTAAAAAATAAATATAACAAATATATAAATATAAATGAAATAAAAAAATGAAATCATTCAAAAATATTTATTTAAAATATAGTACGATATGTGTTTTTCCACTCTTTCACTTAGCTTTTACAAATTGATGCGCGCTCATCATGAGTTCGCAGAATATAATTTAATTAGTCTCCGAATTCATAACAGTAAACACATAAATAAAACAGGCAATATCTACCCTATATTTGCAAGAATATTATTTTAATTCATTTTTTCTCATAATTGCCATAGTTAATTTTTAAATATATAGATGTACACATAATGTATTTTTAATTCATTGGTGTTCACTACTTTAGCCATTATAAAATATTTTGTAAAAGTGTGATAAATCTCGCGGGCCGGAAAAAAATATTCAAGGCGGGCCACCCCTGATTTATACAGATGTAATAAATTAATATAATAATAAATTAATAATTATAGATTAGTCGCATAGGCTTATTTCTTTAAAACAATAACTCATTGTTAATAATTTTTATGTTAACAATTTTACATGATAACTGATATATGGAGTTAATGCGGGAGTTTGATAATTTAATGAATGGAGATTCTCAGAAATTGAACTCAATATGAAAATTTCCATTCATCCTAATTACTGTTAAGTTAGTTTTAATATTTCGCCTTCATTTATATTCACATTCATAATAGCTGGTAATCTGTTAAACAAAATAAAGTTCATTTAATAAGATGTGTCTTTTCTTAGACATAAATTCCTTTGCTTTTGTTATTTAATATTGGTTTCCATAAAAATACAATATTATCTTTTCTTGGAAAATTGATTTGAAGAAATTTTCTTTCTTGTGTAAATTAAAACAACTTCTTGACAACAAATATTTATCAGGATCATTGACAGAGCGGTGTATCTTAATGTGTTACTCGAAAGATGTTCTTATTATTTTTGTTTGGCATGCACCTTATGAGATGAAATTACTGAAAGTAGCTATTTGGTTTCAATTTTTAATCGGCAGACCTCTACATTTTAACATTAAGAAAATGGAAATTTATTTAATAGACCAAAATACAAATGTTAAAAAATTTTAATTAGAAATCTAAGTTTGGGGATTCTTAGAATTGCTTTTCTTTTAGTTTGTCTTAAGGAAACAGATTCTGTTTCATTTCTGCTTACATATTTTGTAGACTATGGAGTAGCGTGGAAACCTTTTGAACAGTTTTATTTGTGATATTTTTTTGTTAATGCTGTAAATTGGTGGTCCTGATTGTACATAGGTGGGCTTGATTTCACATTGCTGGGCCTGGTTTTACAATGGTGAGTTGGTTGTACATTGGTGGGACTGATTTTTACATTGGTGGGACTGATTTTACATTGGTGGGTTTCATTTGCATTGGGGAAGTGGTTTTACATTGGCAGTAATGATTATACATTGGTGGCCCTGGTTTTACATTGGTGGAAATGGTTGTACATTGAGGACTTTGGTCTTACATTGGTGGGAAGGGTTGTACATTGGAGAGTTTGGTTTTACGATGGTAGGTATGGTTGTACATTGATAGGCGTGGTTTCACAATGGTGGGTATGGTTGTACTATGGTTGGCGGATATGGTTGCCTATTGGAGAGTCTGGTTTTGTATTGGTGGTAATAATTTTAGATAGTTGGGTCTGTACACTTATGTATAACCACCGACGTTCGGTGAAGAGACGGTATTGCATCCGGAAAGACTTTTTTAGAGATAAAGGGATAGTTGTCCTGGATTTGCATGCCGTATGAAAAGAGGCAGAAAATTCTTACTCTCACATTTAGAATCGAATATATTTTTAATAATTTATTTTAGTTTATTAATAAGGACCCTTTAAATGAATATAATATTGATTTTTTTTTTTTTGCCAATACTGTTGCTTTTCATAGCGCAAAGGTAATATTATTTTATTTTTATTAATATTAATATATATATTTAAGAAAAACTTGCCAAAGTAGCAATGTATTATGATATTTACAGCTTCTTAAACTTGCATAACGTCTGTAATCACAAAGTATTGAATAAAATAATATTTCAATGACTAATACATCATATTTCATTGAAATCTCATTATCTTTTATTTTCCATATTATTTTTATTATTATCTTATTTTTATACAGCCTGAGTAAAAACTTTAAGGCCAGTAAAAATTTTTGAGAAAATGTAAAATGATATAAAAAGAGATTCAAATAATATTATAATTAAAGTTCATTGATAAGAAATAAATGCTATAAACATAATTTGTAAATACATAATTATGAGAAACACGTGGTTATTTACAAAGTTAGTATTTCTGCCTGAGTAAAAACTTTAAGGCCACCAGTCATTTTTAAAAATAAATATAATATAATCGTGTAATTACCATTGCAACTACTAGCTTGTGACAACGCTGCAATTTTCATATTTGTCATACGTTTCTTCGAAGTATTGGTGATCTTTGTGAAGATGGCGAAGGGTAAGAAGTTAATTGATCCTGAAAGAGACAGATCGAAGCTTTATCTTCAACAGGAATGAGTAGTCGTGCTATTGCGATAAAGATAGGAAGATCAAAGACTGTAGTCAACAATTTTTTTAAAATTGAAAGACGATTATGGTAAAAAGAATACTGGCGGAAGACCTAAAAGCTTTGTCCTCGCGTGATGAAAGAAGACTTTGCCAACTTGCATCTACTGGAAAGTACTCAACCAGGAAACTGATTCCGCCGACAGGTTTAAAAGTTTGTCAAAAACGATTTATAACACAATTAGAAGGTCTGGAAGGTACACTTATACAGCAAAATTGACTAAGCCTCAGTTACTGCAGAGACACAAAATAGAGCGTTTGAACTTTGGCCAGAAAGTCATGACCTGGGACAACCAATGGATAGAAATTATTTTTTTCTGACGAAAAAAAAATGGAATTTGGATGGGCCAGATGGCTGGAATTTCTACTGGCATGATATAAGAAATGAAAAAAGAAATATTCTCCAAGCGCCGATTAGGTGGAGGGTCTGTCATGACTTGGGGCTGTTTTTCTTACAATGGTGTGGGCTCAATTGCATTCGTTTCAGGTAGAATGAATTCACAAGGATACCAAAATGTCCTAACAAATCATCTTTTGCCAAATGCTGAATGTCTTGCTGGAGAAAATTTGGAAATATCAGCAAGACAATGCACCGATGCATTCGAGTAACAGCACAAAAAAATTGGTTCCAAATCAACAATGTTGAAACTCTGAAATGGCCAGCTAGATCACCTGACCTCAACCCAATCGAGAACCTTTGGGCTGACATAGCAAGAAGAGTTTATGCAAATGGGAGGCATTTTACATCAACAACAGAGCTGAAATCTATTATCGAAGATGAATGGTATGAAACCGACCACACCCTTTGTCAAAATCTCGTTTCATCCATGAAAACAAGAATATTTGAAGTAATTCGAAGTAATGGCTCCTACGCAACCTTCTAAGAATTTGTAATTTTTTTCTTATATGTTATTTTCTATGTTGGCCTTAAAGTTTTTACTCAGGCTCAAATATTCATCTGTGTGTTCTGTAATATTTTCTAATAATAAAATATTTGCAAATTAATTTTCTACTTTTTTTTACTTTTATTTAAGCTCAATAATTATCAATCAAATGGTATTTTAATTCCTCAGTTTAAATGTTTCCATTTTCTCAAAAATGTCTACTGGCCTTAAAGTTTTTACTCAGACTGTATATCTGCTTACGTTATTTATTATAATAAAAATACATTAAAACACAAACAGTTTGGAAACGTCCAAATGTTTACGTTTCCCAATATCAGGTTTTTTTTTCCTGACATTGGCAAACGTATTTTTTAATACCGAAATCCTAATGAAGGCATCAGTGTGACATTGAAATTGTTTATCACAGTCATTGAGAATTCGAACTACATAAAAAGTAAAATAAAACAATGAATCGCAAAAAAAAGAAAAATAATTAACAATGAATACCAATGAATATTCATTGGTATCGGTATTCATTAACAATGAATACCATCAGTCGAAACAAATTGCTCATCGGTATTCATTGTTAATGAATACCGATGAGCAATTTGTTTCGACTGAAAGTGAAATGGAGATTCAATGCTAATGATAGACCTTCACTGTTTTTTGCTGGAACTGAACCAGTAAAATATGAATTTCAAAACAGTAAAAAAAAAAAAAAAAAAAAAAAAGAAAAGGATATTTTTTTTAAAGCAACTGTCATCCACGCGATATGTTACATTTATAATTTTCATCCTCAACCTCATATGGCAGCCCTTCTATTCTTAGTCCATAATTAAGAAAGCAATAACCTGTCTAATTGTTATCAACGAGGCAGAAAACAAAGCTGCGATTATGGATGTTTAAACAAGGACGACACCCATTCCACCCCCACTCCCCCTTTTCGAAACGAAACTGCCAACTTATCGCTCGAAAAATCTATCTCTAGAATAACTTTCCTTCTGCTGGAAGGATGGTAGGGGGATCAAAAAAGAAAAAAAAAAAGCAAAGCTGCAAAGATTGAAAGAAGAATGGATGGTGAAGAAGAAGAAAAAAAAAAAGAACGACAGGCCTTTATGAAAAGAGGTAGAGGCAGGGTTGCAACTCGGGCCATCTTTATAAAAGTTCGAGCAAAATGCGAGTGGCTGGCCCGCATCCAAGCCGGCGAAGTGAACTCGCTTTATTAAGTCGCACAATTAATTTCCGTTTCACCGTTGCCAAGAGAGCTGTTTAAATTAGGAAAGACTCGGGGATATTTTAGGGGGCATTTCTTCCGCTACGTGGGCGTGGGTGCTCCATTTGGAGTACGGAGAAAAGAAGGAAAAAAAACAATTTTTAAGAATGGAAGGTTACAGTTCATGAGGCGAAGAACATGAAGCCGAAATATTTGGGGTCTGATACCTCGGTTGCAGTCAACGTTTTCAAGTTCAGTGGCTCATAGTCAGTTGAAAGGCGGTTACGGACATACGGAAGCGAGGGACGATTTGGGTTCGAGTCCAAAAGCAGCTCCTTTTGCATTCACGTTCTTTTAGAAAGTAAGGTGTGATTTCGGGAAGGTGCTTGATGATCAGCTCACCGGGCAAAAAAATAAAATAATCCCCCTTGCGCTCAAGTACAGAAGAAATTTTAAACTTTTATAGATTAAAAGATATACCTTTACAGAATAAAGAGGTACCTTACAGATTTTTCACTTTTACAGCGCAATGATCGAGTCACGTGTTCAACTGACAAAAAAAATAATTAGGTTTGGTTTGTCGCTCTACGGTCATCTTGTGTTCACACGAGGGTTAAACAGACCGAGACCTACAGTTTAAAATGGATTCAGAACCACTCACAAACATCCATGCCACAGCCAAATTTAGAACCTGAAGCACAAAGGCCAGAACGCTAGCCACTTGGCTTCAGTTGTACAATTGTACGTTGCACATTCCTGTACAGTTGCCATTAGGAACCGCGAATGGAAGTCCTCCTTAGGTGTCATATGTTATGGAATTTTGACCTCGTGTTTGTGGTGCATTGATTTATGTAAAAATAAAAAATATGTTATTCTCTTATTTAAAAAAAAAAGTTTGAGTTAAAAAAAAACACCATCGTTGGGAATTATCAAAGTGTTCTTCAAGAATCAGGAAAACAAGTGCTGGAATATAACAACTATTCTGCAGCAATGCTTGCTGGTTTTGAATATTTAAAGCTGGGGTGGCCAACCCGCGCCCACCTTAAGCATTTTCTCGACCCGTGAAATTTATCAGACTTTTACAAAATATATTTATTTTATTATGGCCAGAGTAGTGAAAACCAATGCATTAAAAAATACATTAAGTGTGCACCCATATATTTAAAAATTAAATGTCGAAAATGGTGAGAAAAAATGAACTTTGATTTCAAAATAACATTCTTGTGAATATAGGACAGATAGTGCCTGTTTTATTTAGGAGTTAACAGTTAGATTTTTATAACACTTACGTCACAAATGAGAAATTCTCAAATTTGAGAATTCTAGCACAATAAGTTGTGAGCGCTTTTGGTTCAACTTACACCTGCGAATCGATTTTTCGAAAATGAGATGGACCCAACACACTTCGACCTCAAACATAACGTACGCAACACCCATTACGATGTGCAAATACCCAAATGGAGATCGATTTGCAAAAGCTAAGCGAAAGAGTGGAGAAACACATATGGCACACTAGTAAAATTAATATTTTTTTAATGATTTCATTTTTTTAATTTCGTTTATATGTATATATTTTTATATTTCGTTTATATGTATAAATTTTTTATATTTCGTTTATATGTATAAATTTTTTATATTTCATTTTTATTTCGTTTATATTTATATCATTTGGGTTGGCCATCCCTGATTTAAAGAATATATTCATAGCTGCAATCAGTTGAGTTTTAAGTGTCCTGAGCGTTTCAGAAATTTTATGTTTGAATTTGGCAAAAAAATGTTTTTGCTAAGCCTAATAGGAAATTGGCGGTTGGCCGCTGTTTCTGGCAATGTATTGAAGGTTATTGGGTTTAGGTGAAATCGAATATAAAGGATTTACTATTCTGGAACAGTTAAATGTCACGACGTGCGTAAGCCTTTTCTTCGACGTCGGCGTACGCACGGGCGGAAAGACAATGTGCCATTATGCAATTCACTGGCACACAGTCAGTTTGCCGAAGAGAAATTACTTTCGAATCTTTCGCGAATTAGCTTAGCTAAAAAAGCTAATTAGCACATATAAAAGAAGAAAGGAAGTATGAAAATGAGGTTTGTCATCATCGTATAAGATAAATACTAAATATCAGGTTGGGGAAAAAGAAATCCGTTAATTTTTCGGTAGATGGCTGTAGTGGTCTACTTATACCTCGTAAAGTATTGATCAAACAATTTCGGATTTATGCTCGTTGGAAAGGTGACATTTCGCACTAAAAATATTCTTTTTGCTGTTTTTTGTTTGGTCCATTTAGTTGGGAGTTGCAGTGTGTTAAAAATGGAAGTCAACAAAGAGAAAATTCGGTACATTTTACAGTTTTTCTTTGATAAAGGCGAAAATGCAAGCCAGGCGGTTGAAATTGGGAATGGTGTTTATGGTCCTGATACTGTAATAGCCAATTGCGTGCAATTTTGGTTTCGTCAATTCCGTTCAGGTATATTTGATGTTAAGGATGCACCTCCACAAGTAGGCCCGTCGGCTAAAATGTCGATAAAATCACAGAAATAAGCGAAGTTGACCGGCATATTGGCAGTCGCCCATGAACTAAAGATCGACCATAAAGCAGTTTTAAAGCATTTGCATAAAGCATTGCTTGATGTTTGGGTGCCACACCAACACACACAAAACATGATGGGTCGAATTTTCTTCTGCGAAGCCTTGGCCAAACTGAATGAAATCGACCTATTTCTTAAACGGATGGTAACTGGGATGAGAAATGGTCCATATACGCCAACACTGTGAGAAAACGATAGTGGTCAAAGTGCAGTGAAGCAACAAGGTGGCCAAACAAGGACAAACGGCCAGGAAGGTTCTGCAGTGTATTTGATGGAATTGGGAAGGAATAATTTATTATGAGTTGCTTCCATATGGATCAACACTAAATTCGGATCTTTACTGTTAACAACTGAACCATTTGAAGCTAGGGATTGACTAGAAACGGCCAACAGGAGAGGTGTTGTGTTCCATGAGGACCGGGATCTTGGTTGGGAAGTTTTGATGCATCCATAATATAGTCCGGACCTGGCACTAGGAAATTACCATGTCTTTCTTGCATTGAAAAACTTCCTTAGTGATAAGAAACTGGCATCAAGAGAAAATTGTGAAAATCGATTACTAGAGTTTTTTGCCAATAAAGACCAAGATTTCTATGAGAGAGGCATTATGAAGCTATCTTTAAAATAGGAACAAAGTATAAACAAAAACTGTGCATATTTGACCAAAATTGGTAATCTGAAATAAGTTAAATAAAATCTTGAAATCGTTTAAAAATTGATTTCTTCTTCCGCAACCTAATAGATATCAAATTTAAATTTTATAAAAACCTCGCCCTATGAAAAAAAAAAACCTTATCATAGACAGCCCAGATTTTATTCGTAAACAGTACCATAAAACAAAATCAAAATCGTCGCTCAACAAAATGGCTGCTATTTGAAGTGGCGTTCGCCTTATTTATTTCGCTTTGCATAACTCTTCGAGGAGGATGATGCCATTTTTTTTTGTACGTGGAAAAAAAGAAAAGGAAAAAGAACAGAATATCAATTTCGCCGGCATTACCTTCTGAAGATCGTGCAGAAGACAGTGATCGATAAGTGATCGAAAAAAGAAAGAAGGAATCAGAAGAGTATATGGGTTAAAAAAAAAAAAAAAAAAAAAAAAGAATGGTTATTTTAGAATTCGATATTTTTATCATCAATCGTCGCAAACTGAAGTGAAATACGAGTCTTATACTCTGGAATTCTTCTCGAAGTCGAAGAAAATTTTTCTTCGTTTCTGCTCTAGTGGAAGAAGCATCTAACACAGTTGCTCGGGAAGGGAAAAAAAAAAAGGATGCTTCCAGGGAGTATATTCTCAAAAGTAACCATTATCTTTCACTTTTATTTATTGTATTTTTCCCTGTATAAGACGAGGATTTTTAGAACTCTTTCTAAAGATTGCCTAATCTCTCATAAAACGCTGGTTCTTGTCCGTTAGCAAGGCTCGAGGTGTCCATCCACAAATTTCGCTCAATATGGCACATTTTTATTGCATTAGTTTATATTTCTAAAGTTTGTACAAAAAAAAAAAATGTTGCATTTAAAACTGGGTTATTCATTTTATGAAATTGAGTTGCTTTGTTCACAAAATTGCTTATATGGCTGGTTTGTTGCGTTATCCACAAAACGAAAAATCTGTTGTTGGCGAAGTGTGCACAAGCTACAGGAAAAGTATCAAAATATTACACCAGAAACAACAATTGAAAACCACAAATAATTAGAACGTAAAAATTACGATGAAAAAAAGAAAATTAATTTAATTTATTTTGGAGAAATGTCATGCTTTCGAGTTCTATTTTCCATTATGCTAAAATCTTATACATCACGAAAGAAGGAGTATTATTCCCAATGCTTTCATAAGTGTCTTACAGTGTCTTACAAAAGTTCAAAGTTCAAATGTGAACTCCTTGTGACGATCAGTTCTTTTTTGACAGTATTTTGAAAGTTGGACTTTAATTATAATCACCCTGTACTTATCAAATCAAAAATGACAAAAAAAAAAAAAAAAAAAAAAAAATAATGCTTCTTTTGTTTATAACCATCCATCTTCAACGAAACTTTAACCATGATTTTTTTTCCCCCAAGGATTTCCGACGAATCTACAAATCCCAAACGACGAATCTACTAAAAAAGAAATCGAATTCTGCTTTTTTTCCTACGGAGTTTCCCACCTGGAGGAACAGCCGGGAACGCTCAGGCCGCAGTGGGACCTCTTCCAGTTCCCTTTGAAGAGCCTGACAGGTCTTGGAGAGAAGCACCTGTCTGGCAGCCACTATTTTGGGGCTCACTCGGCGTGTTTTTGTGCCTAAGGTCTCCTTTCATAACTTATCTGGGGGGACCTACATAGGCGCGTGCTTGTCGAGATTCGCCCTGCAAAGGAGGGGATAATTAATTTTGCGCACCTATCAGCGCTTGAAAAAGCGCCCCCCCCCTCCAATAGAGACGTTCATCGAGGCATTTGTCTTCGCTTTAATATTTGAAGTGACAGCCCCGGTCGTGTCGGAAGAATTGTTCATCTTTTGACGAGTGTGATTTATAGGGGGACATCTACCGTTAGAAAAAGACATTTTTTTTTTTGCCAAGGTATGAACAGGATGTTGCTGTGGTATGAGATTTTGCTGTGATATGAGTTGTGTGCTGAGTGGTATGAGATGTTGCTGTCGTGTGAGACGTGTGCTGTATGAGATGTTGCTGTGGTATGAGATGTTGCTATGGTACGAGCTCTATGCTCTGTGGTATGAGATGTTGCTGTCGTATGAGCCGTGTGGTATGAGATGTTGCTATGGTACGACCTCTATGCTCTGTGGTATGAGCTATGTGGTATGAGATGTTGCTATGATATGAGCTGTGTGGTGTGAGAGGTTCCTGTGGTATGAGCCGTGAGCTGCGTGGTATGAGAGGTTCCTGTGGTACGAGCTGTGCGTTGTATGGTATGAGATGTTTCTGTCATATGAGCTGTGTGGTATGAGATGTTGCTGCGGTATGAGCTATGGGGTACGGGATGTTGCGGCTGCCTTTACAAAAAAAAAAAAATGCATTGTTAGAAAATAAATAAGAGTGTTAGTTAAAGCAGATTCATCTAGACCAGGTTTGGCCAATCCAAATGATCTTGCGCACCACTTTGAAATGCATCCTAACTCCGCAGGATGCATATGAGATTATATATATCCCCCTATTAGACCCACTATAGACGTTTTTGGAATGAAAAAATTGAAACATAATGAGTTATTATTAATGTGTTTACTATTATTCTTGCATGTAAACACAGATAATAGAATAATAAGGATACCAAACGCCCATTGTAAAGAAATGCATAACACTAAAAACAAATATAAAAATACATAAATGTAAACGAAATAAAAAAAAAAATGAAATCATTAAAGAATAATGTATTTTACTAAGTTCGATATATGTTTATATATATGTATATGCATTAAGAAAGCAAATTGGGATCGTGTCACCTGTCTGCATCGTTCATACCTTCCCGCACAATGGTTATCTTCGCAGGCTGCAGCACGGAGTAGAAGATGCCACCACGAGTCATCCCCGACAATGCGATGTTAAAAATGAGCAATTAAAAGCGAGTGCGTCAGTCTGTTTTTCATGCTCCACCTCGGCTCTGTCAAAGAGAGGCTTCTTTCTTTCTTTTTTTTTTCTTGAAGAGCCCGGAAATAGCAACCTCCGGCTATATTCGTCCCCGAGATGCTTTTTGAACTCTCTTTATTTGTAAAATAAAGCTTACAAGTTTTCTTTCTTTTTCTTTATTTTTATATATATTTTGGTCCCAGTTTGTCTTCTGGAAGAAGAGAAAGGATTACATTCTGTGCCTTTGAAATATTCCGTTTCTTCTTTCCAAAACTTCGGAATTTTTTTTTTTTTTTTTTTTTTTGAAATGAAGGTTCGTTGTTTACGGAAGTCTACTGGATTCAAGGTTTTTATTAAAGGATGTCTGAGAAGACATACCGAGGAAGGTATTTCTATTTTGTTCGTAGGTGTGTGGAAGTTATTTGTCATATTTTTAGAAAAGTATTTTTAGATTAGGTTCCAGATTTGAGGCAACTCATGAGCTTGGCTACATACCGGTAAGCTAATATTGACAAATGAAATGAAATGGAAGGAGTGACGTAAAACAATAGACTCAATGAAAAAACTATTACTGATGCGTTACATACTGAAAAAATAACTGTTTTATTGAACCTTTTTTATGGCAATTGTTTTCCACACATTTTCAAATTATTGTTTCCGTCGAGGCCCAAAACCTTATATAAATATTAACAAAAATCATATGATTCATCTTCGATTACAACACAGGTGTCATGATCATTCAATGCTAATTAAAAGCCGTTGTTCACTTCTATTGTGGCAGGTATTTTTTCCCTACATCAAATTGTAGCGATATCCGCCATATAAGTACTCTATCAGCCCAATAAAATTTAGCCTTGATAAAATTGTCAGAATTAAAAGCCATAAAATCAAGTGCAGTTCATAGTGTCAAATGTAAAAAGTTCATGGCTTCACCCGACGAGCACAGACATCATGAGTAGCTACACCATGCGGTGCAAGTGTTTTATTAAGAAAATCATGTCTTGTCGAGAGTCGGAAATGTGCTGTAAAAACTGCACGGGGCAAGTCCATTGGAATGGGTGATGAAACAAAGTATATTTCACGTTTTATCAGTTGGAAGGAGTTTGTAAGTTTGTTTAAAGGGTCTGCCTATTTTCTTCTTGACCTCAGAACTAAATTGCTGAAAGGATAAACATTGTGGCTTGTAACTTATTGTGACATTGTGGCTTGTAACTTTTGTGACTTTGTGGCTGTGGTAACTTACAACCATTTTTGGACAAGAGGTCGGCCTTTTTCATTTCCAGGCACCCCGAAATGGCTGAGAATCCACTAAAAGATCAACTACTCCCAGCCAGAAGCAATTGCATTGGACAGATTTTTCTTAGCCTCTTCAACAAGGAAGAAATCACTATGTGTTTAGGAGATAGTTGCCAAGATTGCAACGGGGAGTCAACAAAGATAACTGTTTTATTAAGATTAGTAGTTAGTTCAGAATATTTAAAATTGCATTCTTATGGCAAAAATCTCAGCATCAAAATTGAAGGCATTAAGACCAACTGCATGTGATTCCTCAAAAAGTGGTAGGTATGGGGCCATCCGTGTTACACATATACTACTCAAAGCCATCTGCAGTTTGATCTGGCACAAAATTTGTTACAGCGATAATTACAAAAGAATAAAGTTTCGCTTATACGGCGAAACATGGCACTTAACAATGCTTGCTTAGCGATCTGCTTAACAATGCTTAGCGATGCTTAACAATCTGTAAGGGACATACAAATACAGTACAAAAAGACGAAACTAAATTGCAACGCTGGCTTTTGTTGAGAAATTTGAAGTTGTGCAATGTTGGTGTGAACCAGGAATTTCACCCCTGAACAAATCTTTCCCTAAAGTGAATTTAGTATGTTTTATGGAAAATTCAGAATAGTTCTCGCTAAACAGTCTTTTAAAGCAGCTCCACCAAACAGGCCTTTGTATGAGGCATCCTAGCTCCCAAACTGTAAAGGGGAAACTCAGCTCTAGGCACAGTGATGTGGTGTGGAGTAATAGTAGTAATAGTAGTAGTATGAGACATCCTAACTAAAAATATTTTTTTTTTTTTTAAAAATCAAATAAAGAAATAATACATTTATACAAATTGAATACAAACAGCTTATTTTCTTATACAGTTTTTATGAACAGCTTCCTTTTCTTATATTTTTAACAGATAAGCTGTTACAAGTATAAGCAAAGAATAAAATGCCTGGGTGGATACTGGTAAGTGCGTTCCATGCAAAATATTTGAATATGAATTTCCTTTTTATCATTGCTAGATTTCATATCACAAGTATATAATATGAATTAGATTTTTTTCAAAAAAAAGAACTGTTCGACTATAAATCTTTTAAGTCCATTAAAAAAACAACAATAAAAAGATTTGTAAAATAATTGATGTTCATAAATTTTATACTATTTATGATCAAATTATGTCATAATATATGGACTGATTTTTATTTATAAAAAGATGCATGTTCTCTAATATTTTTTGAAAATTGTTTTATAATCGTTTTATCAAACGGCAAAATCTTTTTCGTCGAAATAGCTAATATTTCTCATCATCTCAGAATTCAATTTATATAATTTGAATGAACATTGGATAAACAGCTAAAGAAGCGCTTTGTTTATAGTGACATTCATCATAAGCAAATAACATCGTGTCTTCCGCCTTATTCATTTAGTTTAGGTATTGAGTAAAACATAACACAGTTCTGAAAGACGAAATTCAAAGCTGTGGTGGTCATAATCACAAAAAAGCTGAAAGTCGAACCTCTTCCTACAACTTAAGAGGATACATAGAATCGCTATCATTTAATAGAGAAATGCAAGTGAGAGCAAAAGAAGGTCTGAGTTTAATCATCCGTCATTTACATACGACAGTTCCTTTGGAAAAATCTTCCCTCTTCGCCTATGTCCCTCTCCTAATTGATTCGGGCGGCCGGCCACGCCCACGACACGGAAGAGGACGGCGATTGGCTGAGAGCGGATTTTTTCGGTATCCGCAAAATCTCGAAAGTTCCGAGTAATTGTCCCTGTTGCCAGATCCGTTTTTGATTGGGGAAACTTCGCCCACGAGTCTGTTTTTTGATGTTTCCTGGAGCGAGGGAGTTTCTGCGGTGCCGGGATGGAGATTGGAACATGCGGCCGAACATGTCGATGCGGCTTTCGGTGGCTCTTAAATATGCATTTGTCTGCCAGAAACAAGACAGAAGATCGTGAAGGGAAATATTGTCCCCATAGGAACAAATGCTAAAAAAAAAATGGAATTTTTTTTTTTATGCGTTACCAAATTAATTTACTAACGCAGTGATCTTAAACGCACAATCCTTGAAAATTGTTCTCCTAATATATGTAATGGCTACCTAGCCATGCTTTGAGTGAATTGAATTACATTCTTAATTAAGTCTAAAAATTCAGGTCTATGCAAGAAAGAATCATTTTTTTTTCCCGTTGGAGCAATTCAAACTGATTGGTTTGTCGTTCTATTTGGCATGCTTTAGGCTCCTTAGACAGTTAAACGTGTATTCCGAAACACTCACAAATATCCCTGGCACCGTCAGGATTCCAATCTGAAGCATGTGATACCAAAGACCAGAGCACCAGCCAATTCAAACCAAAAATAAAATTCAAGCTTTTTTCCAATTCCTTCTATTAGCTCACACGCTCCCTATATATATCTTGTTCTAATTTTCAATCGTTAATAAAATACTTTTTATTCATCCACTCAAGTTCAAATGCATACATACAATTTGTAGTGGATGGCACTTGATGTTAATACAGTTTTTTCAAATATTAATTCAGTAATTAAATTTAATTAATTAATTAAATTTTTTAGATTTAAGTTGCATATATCTGCCAATAGATGGCGCCAGATAAACTTAAAAAAATGAATGAAAATTATTTATAAAGGACTTTCTACAATAGAGTGAAAAGAGTAAGAATTGACTTAAAAATTTTTTTATATTACTTGTTTAGTATGTTTTTTATAAAGAGGAGTATTTTTAACCTTTAGCTTAAGTTGAATGAATTTCAAGTTGAATGCGTCTTGCCTTGAGAAATGACTTCTTTTTGACTTCAGAATGTAAGCAAAACAATGTTTAGACAAAAGAGTTATGTAATCCCTTTAGTCATTCTCCTGATTAGGTTCAAATCTTGGCGTGGCATGGATGTTTGTGAGTGGTTCGAAATCCACTTTAAACTGAAGATCCGGTCTATTTAACCCTCGTGTGCACTAGATGACCGTAGAGCGACAAACCAAACCAAACCAATCCATCTGATAGCATTTAAAAAATGAACTTAGGACACATGCTTCGCCGTTATTGGGATGCTTCGCCTGTTTTTCATATTTATTCTTGCAAATAATTCATATCAAAGCTAGTTGTCCTCAAATGCTCTCCAAAAAGGTTCTCTACTCTTTCTATCTAATTAATATAATATAGCAACTTTTCCTTTCTGAGAAAAAGCATCTTTAATACTTGAGAGTTGAATGGCACCCATTCGAGCATCCGTTATTGAACAAGTAATATATATAAAACAATTTTTAAGTCAATTCCTACTTTTTTTTTCACTTTATTGCAGAAAGTCCTTTATAAATAATTTTCATTCATTTTAAGTTTATCTGGCGCCATCTGTGGGTAGATATATGCAACTTAAATAAAAAAACCCCTAAAATTAATGAATTTAATTTAATGAATGAATTAATATTTGAAAACACTGTATTAACATCAGTGTCATCCACTACAAGTTCAAAAAATGTATTTGAACTTGAGTGGATGAATAAAAAGTATTTTTTATGAACGATTGAAAATTTGAACAAGATATATATAGGGGAGAGTGTGAGCTAATAGTAGGAATTTAATGAAATTTCACTACAGTCTTTTAGTCCTCCAAAACAATTTCATCATCTCAGCGATATAGAAACAAAAAATATCATATGCACAAATTTTATTATCAGATTGAGGATATGTATTCTCCTTGTGTCATCGTTCTTTTTGTGATAGAGTTAAAAATAAAGGTTTTTTTTTTAAATTTTTGTATCATCTTTACTTTTATTCTGTGTCGACTGCTTTCCGCCTTGTATTAAAAAACTTTTCTGGCAGCCATCCCTAATGCTGGTGATTGACACGACACAAGAAATGCCAGGTGTGCGTCACACTATTCTACCTGTGCACATTAAACAAGTCAACTCTTAATGATGTGCATTGCACAGTAAATCACATTTATATTTCGTAATTAAAAAGAAAATGCATATCGCATTGCAGTCTTCGGGTAAATTTGTTACTGAAGCCAGGATATGATGATCTAGTGTGGAGCTCAATGGAAATTGCTGCAAAAATTTTATTCATATCTCGATTAAATAGTAGAAAGTAGAATCTTAATCCATTGGATTAGAAGAATATAGTATGATATGCCATCCACTAGAGTGGCATATAATAATATGTTAACTATTACTGATAATTCGTTGTTGTAGTTAATCAGAAACGAGCAAACTCGATGACGATTGCGGAATGTAAAGCATCTCGTATCGAAAATCATGTATCAGGTCAGTTCGTTTTCCAAGTTTTTTTCCTTGCGAGCCATAAATCCGGGGCAGTTACCCCGAAAAGTCCTCACTTAAATGCCCGTCAGTGGGCTGTTCGTGATATACATAAGATCCACCGATATTACACACTCTCCTTTTTAACTGGTCAGATACTATTCTGCCATAGATATGGGGATGAGGTATGGAAAAAAAAGAAAAGAAAAATAAGGTTTAAATACACTGCCTACTGTAATTACTGCTTTCTGAAATGAAAAGATGCTATAATATGTGTAATTCATCTCGCATCGATGTTAGATTACCTGGTGGGAATCTTCCGGATTTTCACCCATATCATACGCAGCTTTTTAAAAATGCTTGGCGCAACGATAGTATCGGGCTGCTCTGTGTGTTGTTTTCCCGTTTTTTTCTTAAATATTTATGTGAAACACAAGCATATATAAGAATCTTTAAATACACAACGAAGGCTTCTCTCTCTCTCTTTCTCTCCTTTTTTTTTTCCTGTTTGTGGTGCAGTATATCAGTTCCTTTTACACATTATTCTAACCGCACAATCATAAACTAAATGTCAACATCACCAGTGGCGCAACAGCAACATGGTGGGCAAAGGCCATCTGCTTTCTGAGAGATTTCTAGACGGTAGATGATTCTAATTACAGGGCAGGGTTGTCAGCCCTATGCCCAACGCTCTACGGCTACGGTTTAAAGTGGATTCGAACCACTACAAACATCCATGGCCCTGCTGGGACTCGAACCCTGTGGTACTGAGCCCCAGAGTGCTAGCCACTCGGCCATCAGGCGCCATAAATAGATAATTTCCTCGGCCAAAGCAAACCAGTGAGTTAAAAAATGAAGCATAATTCAAAGTAAAAATTACTTGGTAAAAAAAAATTCACCAAACTGCTCCATCTGAGTCATCAGAATCCACGCCAACCGACTGTTTCTCTAATAAGGTGATGTTATCGACTGATCTGAAAGAGACACATGTTTTTAATCGAATTTTTTATTGCACATTTTTCACTTTGTGATCGCTGTTGTTTTTAATACAACTTTGATAAAGTTATTTTAAATATGTAGTTGTTTGAAATGAAATCCTTAATTTATTTTATTATTACTGTGCCCAAAAATTACTTTTTTTTTTTCAAAATCTCTTTATTTATTCTTCAAATTTAAATTTATTTCGAAGTAATCCCCTCCGGACACAATGCACTTATGCCAACTTTTTTTCCAAATCCTCAATGCATGCTAAAAAGTCATCGGCAGGAATGGCCTTCAAATCGCGCGGCGATTCACGGTGAATCTCTTCAATAGACTCAATACGGTGTCCCGGAAATGGTCTTTTGAGTTTAGGGAATAGACAGAAGTCGCACAGTATGAATACGGGAGTTTTGGAACGATATGGGTTTCATTTTTGGCGAATCAATGCAGTGTGAGCTGGCGTATTCAGTGTTTTCCGTACCAATCGAGTTTTGACATGTTTGAGGCCCAAAGTGGAATTGACCTATCCTTTTGAAATTCCAACATCATCAGCAAGGTCCCTAATTGTAAATCGACTGTTTGCAAGCACCAAATCTTTAATTTTTTTGGACGTGAGCTTCGTCGGTTGAGATCGATGGTCGACCCGAGGGCTCTTCGTCTTGAACGCGTTCTCTGCCTTCTTTGAACTATTTATACCACTTCTAAACATTTCTTTCCGATATAGGAATGCCTTCTGCAACATTCTATATTTTTCCGCAAACAAAATTTAGTGCAAGTTCTTTGCTCAATTAATTCAGACATTTCAAAATTGCCGGGATCAGTTTTAGCATCTCACAAAGCCGAGTGTAACTCAAACACTGATGAATATTGTGACGTCAAATTTCACACAGATGTCAAGGACAGTGCCAGCCTAAAAAAGGGAAAAAGAAAGAAAAAAATTGAAATTCCATAAGCCCGGGAATTTTAAATTGAAAATTGGTCTTACTTTTTGACACTGTAATGCCCTAAAGTTTTTAATCGCTTTTAACATTAAATTGTAGTCAAATTTCTAATATGTTTCAGGCAACTTGACCCACATTGATCCTTGGGTCAATAAACATCATCAACCAACCCATCTCCTCAGGCTGTTTTGGAATTCTGACTTGTCTGTGCATTAGAGACAATGCTATTGCTGTTTGTTTGCTCTTTATAGAAGTCATACTTTTCGGAAAGGTGATTTATTTTGATGCACACGAATCGTACTTCAGAGAAAACTAGTCCGATGTCCGAATGACTTCAGAGTAGTCATTCGGCCATTAGGCCCCAAACTAAATGTCACTTCAATTATATTTGAACTAAAAACAGGTATATAATCTTTTTTTTTTTTTTTTAAATATTTTTCAAAGGAAAAAAGGGTTATTACTTGATAATTCTTAGTGATTTAATTTATATAGTACTGTATTATCCTATTTTCAAGAAATAATAATGAGAAGGTGGCAGAAAATAAAAAATTACTTGCACTGATTTTAAAACGAGGAATTACTCATATCGTGCCAGAGAAGTCTCTTACCAGGCACTGACTAGTTCCGTTGTTGTAGAGCATAATCCGAGAATCCTCAGCAATGAGGCATGCCGATGAGGGGGTGGGGGTGGAATTGGTAAACATCCCCTGACAAAGACAAGTGAAAGAAGCCTGTGGTGGGCAGACGATAATTCCCTCTTCACTTACCGAAGAAGCCGACAGCTGCAAGTTAGAGGAAGCCATCCCGGTAGAATCGCTGCCTCAGCGTTCTCTCCCCCTTTTTTTTTTTATCGTTTGCACATCGTTTTCCTCCCCTCTCCCACCCACCCGTTCTTCACGTGATACGTCCTACTTCGCTGCATCATGCGTTCCGCGTCCTATTCCATTTTGGGGGGGAAAGGAACACTAAGCGGGGTGGAGGGGGTGCACAGTCAACCCTTCGACAGTGGGAGGTCTCGTCCCTGTGGAAACGTGACCCGGAACAATGTCCGCAGTTTTATTTATCGTCTGCGGTTTTATTTTTTTTTTATCTGCTGAAAGTCACTAATGAAGAAGCCCCTCCTGTTTTATTTTGATATAGGTAGTTAATCTAGGGCATGCGCGGTGCAAGTTTTGGAAGGATTGAGTTACCATGGTTACGTCATAGAGGGTCGTAGAGCAGATCGCGGTTAAAAGGTCAGAGATAAATGTATATACATTTTTGGTAGTTGGAAGTTATTAATGTGTATTAAAAGCAAAAATAGTTGATGTGTATGTGATTTTGATTCATAATTTGATTATAATCATTCGACGTAGTTGATAAAAATGTATATTTTATTTAAAAAGAATTAAAAGTGTAACATTAAGAGCAAAAATTTCCTTTTAAAAATGATGATTCATAAATGAAAATAGAGAAAATATATTTAGAAATAGAGGGGCCTGATGGCCGAGTGACTAGCTCTCTGGTACTCGGTACCATAGGTTTCGGGTTCGAGTCTCGGCGGTGCCATGGTTGTTTGTACTGGTTTGAAATCCACTTTAAAGCGTTGGACCCGATCTAATAGGGTCGTAGAGCAGTAGTGTTATTCGCGTCCGTAGCCTATCTTCAAGTTACACGTGCCCCCTGGGTAGTGCTGAATGAGTCACAGGGGTGCAGCTCTTGCTTGTGGCATAAAGATGAACTGTCTCTTCATTGCCAGTTGCATTAGAACAACATATCAGCAACAAAAATATATTTAGAAATAGAAAAATATTTCCATTGTTTCGATTTAGGGAATTCTTAAGCCATCAAGTCTTGAACGTAGTGTTCAGCGTCACAATAAATAAAAATGCGCATTTTCGCCAATGCTTTCCGAGCCAATTTTCATTAAAAATAAAGATAGTCATATTTGTTCAAGTGAATTAGTCTGCTAAGTAAATTGCATTCGCATGTATCTTTCTCTGTCCTGCAGATTTGCTAACAGGAAAAATCGAATAAATTTAAATGCTGAATCTAGAAGCCATATAGCTTTTTTTTTAGGGACACAGCATCGTTCGAAATGAAAATGAGCTCTCCCGAAATACTTAATAAGAAAAGGTGGAAAAAAAAAAATGATTTTCTCTTTTGGAGTGCTTTTGTATCAATGGGGGTGATGTCTGAAATAAAATTTTTATCCAAATAAAAAGTCTGTATTAGTAAGGATACCTTAGAAGTGCGCCAAGACAAGAATACGTTCAGAAATCGTCCTCATTGGTACAAAAGCATTCCGCAAGATTTGTTTTGGTTTGGTTTACCGCTCTACTCTCATTTTGTGCACACTCCATGCTAACTAGACCGGACCTACAGTTTAACATGGATTCGAACCACTAACACACATCCCTGCCACTTCCAGGATTTGGGCCTGAAACCTATGGTACCAAAGGCCAGAGCTCCAGCCACTTGGCCGTCAGGCTCTTCCAAGCACGAAGAAAATTTTTTCATGAGCACACTGAGAGTCGTTTTCATTTGGCATCTTTTCACCATCCTACACAAAATCGCATAGATGCGGAATAAATGGAAGACTCACAAAGTTGATCTGAATTCGTTTTTTAAAGATTGGAAATACAAACCAAAGATCAGGACGAACAGCAGTGTGATGTTTAATCAACAGCCAAATGTGATGGTTAATCAAGGCTGATGGCCGAAATTAATCAACAATGATAGATTCATTGTTGTCAGACAATTTGCCTCGTATACTGGCACTATAATTTCGAGTCTAACAATCTGAAATCTGAATCTTTCGAGTCTACAATCCCCGCTGTAGGTCTGTATGCTCGTAGACCTCTGGCAATGGTCTTCAGAGTGGAGTAAGCCATTATTTATGTGTGGCCCAAGACAATTTTTCGCCGACAACTATGGCACAAGAAAGCCAATAGTTTGCTCTTTTTACTTAGATAATGCATGACAAATATTACTATTCCATTGAAGAATGTGGCCATTCTGTCACATTCTTCATCATTACAGAGTAATTCGTATTGACACTCCCATCAATTATTCAATCTACACTCATGTCCATAAATTAAGGATAATGAAGTTCAGGCAAAGAAAGAGACAAAAGCAAAACAAATTTGACTTATATGTAAAGTCTATTTATTAAACAAAAGGTAAAGAGCAAAAAAAAAAGATGCTATATGTTTGACATAATTAATAAAAATTGCGATTTTTACTCCTGGAGCAAATTTCAAAAAAGAACCTATTTACAAAAAACAATTAATTAATATGGAGTATGTCTCCCGGACGATGCAATATAGGCCTTACAACGCCTAGGCATGCTGATCTTGGGGAATATTACACCACTCATCAAGCAATGCCCTCCGAAGTTCCGGTTGACAGGTGGGAGGGGGTTGACGGGCTGCAATTCATCGGCCAAGAATATCCCACACATGCTCTATTGATTCAAATCCGGTGAGTATGCTGGCCAATCCATACGGGTGATATCCTCCAATTGAAGGCATTCGTCTACAATGTTTGTACGGTGAGGACGGGCGCTGTCATCCACAAACAGAAATTCAGCACTCATGGCGCCCCGAAACAAACGTACATGTTGTTCCAGAATGACATCCCGATAGATGTGGCCTGTCATCGTTACACTCTGAGCATGCAGGTCAGTTCTGGAACCAAGAATAATTCCTCCCCAAACGAGCCATCCTGCACCACCGTAACGGTGTCGTTCAATGGTGTTCTCTTGGTGGTAACGGGTACCTGGCCCTCTCCATTTGAAAGTCCGGCGAGAATCAGACTGCAAAATAAACCTGGACTCGTCGGAAAACATCACACAAGACCACTGTTGCGGTGTCCACAATGCGTACTCTCTACTCCAGGTTAATCGCAGGCGACAGTGAGTTGCGGCAAGTGGAACACATATGACAGGCCTACGAGCATATAGACCAATGTGCCCTAAGCGTCTGTACACGATCTGCCTTGAAACTGTCGTACCGGTAGCTGAAGAGAGCTGACGAGACAGGTCTGATGCTGCGCTCCGTCTGTTTCTTTTGGCAGTAACTGCTAAATACCGGTCCTCATTCGTCGTTGTAACTCGGGCGCGACCTGTGTTGTTATATCTACTCACATTACCATCATCTTGGAATCGTTGCCAAAGCCTGGATATGACACTCTGTGCGATTCCAAGTTCCTCGGATACTTCCAGCTGGGTACGTCCACATTCCAGTCGTCCGATAATTCTACCACGTAAAAATCATCCAAATGCTTCCTTTGTGCCATAACTGTGCGGTTATTGCACTGAAAGGCTTTTAAAGCGCTTGTGAACAATTTTACTTCTTTGCCACCATTCCTTATATACCCCTCTCTTACACTCTCGTCATTGTGACGTACTATCCGCCATCTGGTGGTTTCCTGTAATTTGCATATTCTTCTTCAAGATGTGTGTGATAATTCTGCAGGTGAAATTTTTATTTTAGATTTCAATTTCTGTGTGATTCTGAATTATCCTTAATTTATGGTCATGAGTGTAGTAGTACGAATTTAATTACTATTTATTTTTACTGTAAAAAAAAAAAAAAAACAATTGTTATTGATATATAATGTGTATAATCTCTGCTGAATTTTTTTTTTTTTATTTTCAGGTTTGATTAGATCAGGGATGGCCAACACGCGGCCCGCCTTGAAAATTTTTCTGGCCTGTGATATATATTGCACTTTTACAATATATATTTATTTTATAATGGCCAAGGTAGTGAAAACCAATGTATTCAAAAAATGCATTATGTGTGCATCCCTATATTAAAAAATGAATTGCCGAATTTATGATAAACAAATTAACTTTGATTTTAAAATAATATTCTTGCAAATATAAGACAGATATTGCCTGTTTATTTATGAGTTCACAGGATAATTAAATTATATTCTGCTATCTCATGATGCGCCTGCATCTTGGTACATCTTGTAATATGAATATTAAAATGTCTATAGTAGGTCTAAATCTAATAGGGGGATATAAATTGTATATGCGGCCCGCTGAGTTAGGATGCATTTCCAAAGTGGCCCGCAAGATCATTTGGGTTGGCCACCCCTGGTTCAGATTTTTTTTATTTTTATTTTTGGTGTTTGTCTAAGTTACTTTTCCACTTGGAAGCTTCAAAGAAAAATTAACTGGGTATATTTTTTGTAGCCTGCTGGTGAGATAAAAACTTGGAAAACCCTACACCCTGAGGGGCCGAACGACAAGGGTAATTTTCGGCCTGCTTACAAGACACATCCGACTGATGCCGAAAAACAAGAGGCTGAAAAATGAAGAGATTGACTGACGCGCGACTTTTTTTCTGTCCGCTTATTAGCGAATCCCAAACAAACGAGGACTAAAAACATCCTCGACTTGGCACCTCTCCGCAGAACCTCCTTTGCCTGTTTCGGGAGATCTAACACAAATAAATCCGATGTTGATTCGTCTTTTCTTGTGACGAAAAAGTTAAAACTACTACAAATTAGCACTCGACGCTAACAGCTGCAATTCTTAAACTAACACAATGAAAGTCCCATTTATTACAACTTATCATTTGAAAATGGGACTTCTTCGTTTTTTCGTCATACTTACCATATACCCGCTAAAACTCTGTCATATAGACGCAACCGCTCTAGGTATAATGCATCTTTCGTGTACAAACAGGACGTATATCCAGGTGAACTTACACTAAGGTCCTGATGGCCGAGTGGCTAGCATTCTGGTACTCGGTACCAGAGGTTTCGCGCTCGAATCCGGCTGTGCCATGGATGTTTGTAGTAGTTCGGAATCCACTTTAAACTGTAGGTCCCAGTCTCTTAGGACCGTAGAGCTCAATCAGACTTCTCACCCACATCATTCCCAGACTGTAAAGGGGCAACTGAGCTCTAGTCACAGTGATGTGGTGTGGTGTAGTAGCAGGTGGACTTACACCAAAGTAAAAGTATGTCGAGGTATCACTGTATAAGCAATTACAGCACGCTTCTCAGCTATTTTTAGGCAACTGAAGATATACTATTAAGTTTCAAAAGTTTAGCAGGAATTTTATTTTCGTTTATTGCAGCACTGTTTCATGGTAAATGATTAAACTGTGCACTCTTAGAAGGCTTAGTATCCTATTACTCACATGAAAATAAGATTCCAATATTCTCCACTGTTATAAATCCAGTTGCTTTTTTTTCCAGTTCATATTATTTTTGTCATAAACTCCGAAATCTTCCCATGGAGGGTTTTAAATTCTGTAAAAACTACAGAAATTTCAAGAAGGCTCCTTTTTATTGGAGATTGAGCACCAGGAGATGGGCAATCGACTGTCCATTGTCAACATCCTGGAACACATTTCCAAATAAATAAAATGTGTACTTTTAGATGGCTTAGTATCCTCTTACACATATGAAAATAAAATTCCAATATTCATGCTCAGTTCCTATTATGCATAAAATCCGAAATCTTCCGCCATGGAGGGTTTTTAAATTCTGCAAAAACCTCCAGAAATTTCAAGATGCATTTTTTTTTCCCTTGGAGATTGAGAACCAGGAGATGGGCAACCGACTGCCCAATGTAAGTGCATCCTAGATCACATTTCCAAATAATTAAACGGTGCACTTTTAGATGGCTTAGTATCCTATTACCAGCATTAAAATAAGATTTCAATATTCACCACTATTGTAAACCAGTTGAATTTTTCAGTTCCTATTATTTTTGTCATAAACTTCGAAATCTTCCCCACGGAAAGTTTTTAAATTCTCCAAAAACTCCAGAAATTTCAAGAAGATGCATTTTGTTTCCTTGGAGATTGAGAACCAGGAGATGGACAACCGACTCTCCTTTGTCAGTGCATCCTGCAACACATTTCCAAATCATTAAACGATGCACTTTTAGATGGTTTAGCATCCTATTATCCATATGAAAATAAGATTCCAATATTCTCTACTCTCTTGCATTTTTCCAGTTCATATTATTTTTGTCATAAACTCCGAAATCTTCCGCCATGGAGGGTTTTCAAATTCTCCAAAAACTCAGAAATCTCAAGACGCATTTTTTCCTGGAGATTGAGAACCAGGAGATGGGCCACCGACTCTTCATTGTCAGTGCATTCTAGAACACATTTCCAGACGCGCATCTTCACAGTGTCTTATTTTTAGTGCGTACCCATCTTCTTCGGAAAAGCCATCTTCTTTTTCATAAAGATCGCCCCATAAAGAGAAAGGACTGCAAATCGTTCACTCTCGGCCTGGCTTTGAGGCTGGCGGACGAAGGGACGTAACGGCCCTTTTACAGCCAACCCCCTGGATGCATTTACCCCCCCGACTTCTAAAAGGGGGAGGAGGGCGAGGTGTCATAAATTCATCGGTTTCTCTGAGAATGATTCTTCGGATTTTATATCTGCAAGAATAAGAGACTGACCAATGAGATCGATGAGGAAGGCACTCATTCATGGTGAGTCTTCTGCGTGATAGGGACTGGTGCCAAGCGTTGCCAGATTCGGTTCTTCAATATTTGTTCGATATTTTTGGTCTTTTGGTGTTTTCCATTTTTGGAGGTTTTTTTTCCATACATACTTTAAAAAAATGGATAATATTTCATGGATATCATATTCATTTAATTTTAATAATAAAAGCAAGTGACTAAACGCAAAATTTTTCCAACAAAAAAAGGTCTATTGTAACAAAATTAATGATCTTCACCCCTTCCACCGCGGTACCAAGGACTATAGTATAGCCCCTAAACGTTAGAAAAGTAAGAGGGAAACTGGAGGTAGAAAAAAAAAAAAAGGAAAAATTGGAGGTAGAATAGTGCGGTAACGGACGACTTTAAGTGGTAACTTTTCTGCATTTGTTAGTCGTATAGAAGAAATCTCAGAAAACTCCCACCAAGTACCTGGAATATCGACATGAAATGCTTTACATACATTGTACCAATCGCCATCGAATCTCCTCGCTTTTGAAAGCAGTGACTATAACAAGTCCACCAGCGGATTCGAATCTTGGCCTTCCTGCACACTAGCTACGCACGTTGCCACTGGGTGGCAAGTAAAGCACATAATTATTACTACGCAATCTTTGTGTATGTCTCTTATAAACTTTTTATTTCCACTTTAACAGTGGTTTGACGGTTACATTACTCAAACAATTAAATACTGTTATTTTGACTTTATCTCCACCATTAAATATTGTCTGGTGATTTACAGACAGTATTTAATAGTTTGAGATAATGATTACTAAAAGATATTTATTTTATAGGGAATCTATTCCTCGTTTTTACTACAACCACTTCTACATTCTCGCCTCTTTTTCTCTGTCTCTGTTATTAGACGACATAGCACTGTGCAAAGATTGAATTTAATATTAAATTCTATCCCTTCTTTTAATATATTTCAATATATACACATTTTTCGAGAGTTTTGCTGCTTTTTAATCTTAATCATAATTTTTAATTTAATTTTGGTAATTTTTTCTGATTATGCAGTTTAATTTAAATCTATAACAGGAGGTACGGGGACTTAATCCCCTGGTACTCCTATAATTGACATAACTTTGTACTTGCACTCGCACAAACCTGAAATGTAGAAAAATTCGGAAGCACTCAATGTGAGTAGAAGGAAATATTTTTACAATAAACTTTCTTGTCACTATAAAAATTATGGTAAAACATAAATTTAACTAGCAAGCATGACTACAGGAATAATTTAATTAACTCTAAGTAGAATCAATACAAAAAATGATTAGTTGAAAATGATATAAATCGACAGATTCGACTATGATAATAATAATAAAACAAAAATAAGTATCAGGCTACAAGGCATATTTGTGATTAATCACAGACTATGACATATTTTTGTTTGTTTGTTTCTTCGGTTGGAAGTTTGTTATTATCTTTTATACTATCAAAATGTTATTTACAGCTTTCATTGTTATGTCTATTCTGAACCTTAAAAAAGTAATGATCATTTTAATATAACTAAATATTGCAATTTAAAAATAAAAATGCATCCTATGTAGGTTTTGCGTTGTGTATCAGATATTAAATAACAATTTTTTTTTACTTCGTGAAATGAAACTGATCTAACTATCTCGGTATGTGTCGTCCTTGGAATAAGTCCAGCTTGCTATACGCCCTCTTTGGATGCAAACAATTTTGTTTGATATATGTTTGGAACAGGACTAGCCGAAATCTTCGATAAATGGATAAATGTCAAAGACTCCTTGAAATCGGCACCTCAACAAAACCCAAAAAGTCGTAAAGAAATTGTTTGTAATGATCAGACAAATGTCACTTTTATGGATCGTTCTGAGAAAAAGACAAAAGCATAGAGTAAGCAAAAAAATCTGGTCCAGGCCCAGGGAGGGAAACAACCAGATTTAAGTATGGAAAAAGAGGTAGGAAAGACAAAAGCATAGTGCACGTGAAATAGGGTATGATATAGGACCATGTAGGAAAAACAAACAGATTCAAATATTAAAAAAGAAATAGAACAGACAAAAAAGCAAAGTGTATGTCAAATCTGGTTCATGTCCATTTAGTGAAACAATCCGATCAAATTAAGGAAAAGAAATAGAAAAGTCAAAAGCAAAGTGCACGTGAAATCTGCCATAGGATCATGCAGGGAAACAAACAGAATGAGTAGTGAAAAGTAGGGAAAAGAGATAGAAAAGACAGCGAATTGTACGCCAAATATGATCCATACCCACGTAGGGAAACAACGAGATCCAAGTAAGGAAAAGAGATAGAAAAGACAAAAGCAAAATGTGCCTCAAATCTGGTCCAGGTCCATAAAGGGAAAAAAAAAATAATAAAATTTGGCAAATTTTCATTTTTGTATGTATTTCAACTAACTCTTTTTTATAAATATGTTTTAGTATTAAACTATTTATTTGAACTAACTAAGTTATTTGATTATTTTATAACTAACTAACTAACTTAACTAACTATTAGACTATTTTATACCATCTCACTGTTTTGTAATATACAAAAACAATAGAATGTTTTCATGGGAAAGAAATTTTTTTCATGGTTTATAAAAGGGAAAACAATTTCAAATATAGTAGATATAGAGATAATATACAATAAAGGCGGTAAAAAACATTAAAGTATTATCTATACTATTTCAAATATAGATATAGAGATAATACATACTAAAGACGGAGAATGTAAGTTTAAGAAAGCATTGTGCAAACGAAGCTTTACTGCTTTAAATTTTGTGGTGTGCGAAATCAAGGCCATATTTTTCTGATGAGGTTCACGTTCCTCAAATGAAATAGAAAAAAATATTTAATAAAAAATAAGATAATTTGATTTTGGGAATTTCGTTCTTTAAACATTTGACTTTCAGTATATTGGCTTATTGCAAGATAAATAAATAAAAATAATGCTTTTAAAACCTAATATTGAACTAAAAACCTAGTTTTGAATTCTTTGTAAAAAATACTCGCTATTCATGAATTACACTCATGTCCATAAATTAAGGATAATTCAGAATCACACAGAAATTGAACTCTAAAATAAAAATTTCACCTGTAGAATTATCACACACATCTTGAAGAAGAATATGCAAATTACAGGAAACCACCAGATGGCGCGGATAGTACGTCACAATGACGAGAGTATAAGAGGGGGGTTTATAAGGAATGGTGGCAAAGAAGTAAAATTGTTCACAAGCGCTTTAAAAGCCTTTCAGTGCAACAACCACATACAAAGGAAGCATTTGGATGATTTTTAAGTGGTAGAATTATCGGACGACTGGAATGTGGACGTACCCAGCTGGAAGTATCCGAGGAACTTGGAATCGCCCAGAGTGTCATCTCCAGGCTTTGGCAACGATTCCAAGATGATGGTAATGTGAGTAGATGTTACAGCACAGGTCTCCCCAGAGTTACAACGCCGAATGAGGACCGGTATTTACTGTTTTATTTGCTTTATTTGGCAGTTACTGCCAAAAGAAACCGACGGAGCACAGCATCAGAGCTGTCTCGTCAGTTCTCTTCAGCTATCGGTACGACAGTTTCAAGGCAGACCGTGTACAGACGGTTAGGGCACATTGGTCTATATGCTCGTAGGCCTGTCAGATGTGTTCCACTTACCGCAACTCACTGTCGCCTGCGATTAACCTGGAGTAGAGAGCATGCATTGTGGACATCGCAACAGTTGTCTTGTGTGATGTTTTCCGACGAGTCCAGGTTTAGTTTGCAGTGTGATTCTCGCCGGACTTTCATATGGAGAGCGCCAGGTACCCGTTACCACCAAGAGAACACCATTGAACGACACCGTTATGGTGGTGCAGAATGGCTCGTATGGGAGGAATTATTCTTGGTTCCAGAACTGACCTGCATGTTCAGAGTGTAACGATGACAGGCCACATCTATCGGGAGGTCATTCTGAAACAACATGTATGTTTGTTTCGGGGCGCCATGGGTGCTGAATTTCTGTTTATGGATGACAACGCCCGTTCTCACCATGCAAATATTGTAGACGAATGCCTTCAATTGGAGGATATCCCCGTATGGATTGGCCAGCATACTCACCGGACTTGAATCCAATAGAGCATGTGTGGGATATGCTTGGCCGACGAATTGCAACCCGTCAACCCCCTCCCACCTGTCAACCGGAACTTCGGAGGGCATTGCTTGATGAGTGGTGTAATATTCCCCAAGATCAGATTGATAATTTGATATTCAGCATGCCTTGGCGTTGTATGGCCTGTATTGCATCGTCCGGGAGACATACTCCATATTAACCATCATACTAACCATGTTATACCTTTGTAAATAGGTTCTTTTTTGAAATTTGCTCCAGGAGTAAAAATCGCAATTTTTATTAATTATGTCAAACATATAGCATATTTTTTGCTCTTCACCTTTTGTTTAATAAATAGACTTTACAAATAAGTCAAATTTCTTCTGTCTCTTTCTTTGCCTGAACTTCATTCCTTAATTTATGGACATGAGTGTAAGATTAAATATGTTGTTGTTCTAATGCAGTTGGTAATACAGAGACAGTTAATATTTATGCCATAAGCAAGGGCTGCATCGCTGTTACTCATTTAGCACTACGCAGGGACGCTTGCAACTTGAAGATAGGCTACGGATGCGAATAGCATTACCCGTACAACGCTTCTATTAGACCGAGACCTACAGTTTAAAGTGGATTCAGAACCAGTAGAAACATCCATGGCCCCGCCGGGACTCGAACACGAAACCTATAGTACCGAGCGCCAGCTATTCGGCCATCAGGTCCCTTAAAGTAAAACGTAACTACACTATTTTTCTCTTTCTTCAAGACGTGGAAAAAAAGCAGGAAAGAAAAAAAAAATTCAGAACGCCAGATTGTTTTTATTATATAGAAGGCTTCGTATTTGAGATAGTAGAGACGGAAAGTCGTATGGCAAACGGAAAAAGCGGTATGATCTTCCAGGTGAACTTTCGGGATTTTTACTTTACATTTGCATCTTGAGTGAGAGAAAAATTTGTAAAACCAGAACAGGAAACACGAATCAGCCTTTATTTAAGATTCATCACAGGATTTTTTTACGTGTGTGAAGTCACAAGAGTGAGGAATCGAACCCTTGTTCATCTGCACGTATTATCGCCGGACCACGAGTTGCAAAAACCGCATTTGAGTGATGAATTTTTACATAGATAAAGGAAAATCAGATACACACGAAACAAATACCGAAAAGAAAATGAAAAGATCCACGAAATACAGCAGAATTCAAAAAAGCAACGCAAGAAAGGTTTGCATTCTATTATTCCAAAAGAAATCTAAACAAAAAGAAAGTGGGATGTATTTTGTGTGGTGGCACGTCCGTCGCACGAACAGAATCGAAGTGAAATGGGCGAGAGACCGAAGATTAAATCCCTTCCGTTTTATGGCATCACGCCAAAAGTCAAACGTGCATTTCTTGGGGAAAAAAAAGGGATTTCTTTTCCATCCAGAGGTCTTGACCACGCAATGCAAGAATATTGAAAGTTTTATCGGAATAATATTGAGAGAGACACGCGCTCTTGTGTGCGGAATTTCAATTGGATGCGCGTTTTCCAGCAAACACTGCTCTCGTTTTGTTTCATTTCTTGGAGGTCAACAAAGGAAGTCATCTCCGGAACACTGCAAATATCTGACCGACAAGATTTCGGAAAAAAAAAAAAAAAAATTGCATTTTTCCATTTTCCAGCAAGGAAAGATTATAGCAGAGTGTTTCGCTTTTTTTCTTTGGAAACCCGATGGAATAGTTTGTTTGTTCAATAGAATAGTTTGAAAAAAATTGCTCATAGCGATTGAACTACATGCATATGAACAATGGTTATGAAACTATTGAATTCATTTAATGTAAATAGAACTAAAGTTTTTATTAGGATTTTGAATTTGTTTTAAAATGATTTTGAATTATTTTTGCAGGTTTACTTTTCGTTCCAAAAACCTGATAAACGGCCTGCAGTCCCCCCAGCTTCAACATGTTGATTGGTTTGGTTTGTCACTCTACTATCATTTTGTACACACTTTGGGTTAATTAGACCGGGACCTACAGTTTAACGGGGATTCCGAACCCTTCACAAACATCCATGCCAAGATTCGAACCTGGAGCCTGTGTTACCACACCACCTGTGCCTAAAGCTGAGTTGCTGCTGAATTCCCGAACCATTCACAAACATTGATTGTGAATTATAAAGAAATTTATTTGGTGCTCAATTCTATCTAATGTGTGAATGCTTTCAGTTAAATGCTTTCAGTAACCAACGAATGAATAGATATAGCTCCGAGAATTAATACGAGTTGCTGATCATTCGGATGGTGTGCAAATAAAGAAGACGCGGAATTGGGGTAAAGAAAGCAGTTTGGTTAAAATTGAAGGATGGCTCGACATTTGGATAGGAGTAAATTTACAGTTTGATGCTGTTGGTAGGAATGGCTAAACTAAATGCGAACAGCATCATGATTAGGCGACCTAAAGAGACCACAGATTTTGAGGACATAGAGGTCGTTAGTACAATACCCGATCACCAAATCCGACGTACTTCTGGCACACAAGTGATAGTAAGGATCATTGGTAGGCGACTAATTATCCTTCGTCATCACTCAAAGCTGGGCTTGGTAAACCTGGAACCTGATTGACAGGATTGTTTTCGGCGATGAATGAATTGAGTCCTGATGACCAGCAAAATGTATCTAGAGACGTCAGGGAGAGTGGTGGATGTTAACACGAGTGTCTTCTGTTATGCAGCCCACTACTAGGAGTGATGGCTATCATTTTGAACTCCTTTGGTTTTCATATGTGACTTCATGAAAGAATTATTATGTTTCTTTTTCTTTCCCGGCCCTTAGTTAAAATTTCAAAAGGATAATGTACATCTACTCACGTCCTCATTTCTAATGACTTCTTGTGAAATCCTTTCCTGGTTGTATAGATCATCAGATATTGCTCTGATAGAAAATATTTGGGATCTGATTAGCAGAAGGCTTTTTTCGACCTTCTAGAATCTCACTGGTTTAACTGGACAATTGTACAAAATGTAAAAATATAGGGGCCCCCTCGGTGTATATATTTTATAAAATAAGTCAAATTTGATACACTCGCTGTTTGGATGCGAATGATGTTGTTTGGTATACCACTTCTTTTTTAGAATAAGACTGGATTTATACAATGAATGTGTCATAAGAAATAAAGGAGATTCGAATAATCCTTTCAACAAAAAAATCCTATTTGTATTGGCATATGAAACACAGATGGAATGGTATAAAATACTTTACTTTTTCTGCTTAGTACTAAAATACATAAATAGAAAAGCAATTAGCAGCAGCATATAACCAAATCTTTGTCAAAAAGGATGGATGCCAAGAAATTAAAAGCGAAATACCACCACAACGAAACCCAAGCGAATAGCCCCAAACATTCCGAACAATGCTTTTACAGCATTGTCCGCAATGACGAGACAATGTCCCATTTCCAGAACTTTCTGAGGAGAAGGCAGACGAACAGTTATTTGGGACAGATTTTCGCAGTGACCCTCCAAGTAGGGAGGGCATGTATTAAATTTTCCTTGATGTGCATGTTTCATTTAACTGCTTTTGTATTTATGTATTTTAGTACTAAGTAGTACATAAAGTATTTTATACCATCCCATTTGAGTTTTATATGCTATATGATAAATAAAATAGAGTTTGTTCTTGGAAAGGGTTATCCGTATTCCCTTTATTTCTTATGGGACATTTATTTGGTATGAATCCAATGTGCTAGAACGGATTATGGAAGTATACTGTGTACCATTGCGAACACCCGCCATCTCTATGGAGTAAATGACAAGATGGGACCACCTCGTATAAAGGTCTGAGATGAACCAATGCTTTATTGATTGGTTTGCTGTATGTAGATGTATCTCCCGAATAATAGAATTTAATAGTTTCTTTCTCTATACAAATGCGGTAGCATGGATGTTTGTAAGTGGATAAGAATCCATTTTCAGGTCTGTTTAGTCTCGTTCTGTTTAACCCTCATGTGCACAAGATGACCTTAGAGCGACAAAGCAAACCAAACTATATAAACGTATCCCATATATCGATTTTCGTTCTAATTGCATTAGTTCATCTTGATTCGTCTTCTTTTACTCTCTCATTCGGGGTATTTTTTTTTTTTTTTAATGAAATATAAAATTTTGAAATATATTTCCAATATATACATAATTTATGATTGGTTAATTACCATCATTAAATTGCAAACTTTAAATTTGTACAGAAAAGTATAACACCTTGAGCAAAATTAATATTCTATAAAAGATTGTTTCACACTTCATAAGCGGAAAAGCTAAATTCTTGTTTTATAAAACCCTTATTAGGTTTATTTTGGTCTATGGCTCCTGCACTTGGACTTTGGCAAGATCTGATGAAGCCCATTTGGGTCTATTTGAGCGGAAGATTTTAAGGGCTATTCTTGGAGGTGTTGGGAAAGCGATCGTTGGAGAAAGGCGGTAGAAACGCAGACATTTATAAATGCTACAAAGACCCAAATATTATAAAATTTATTAAAATCAATAGATTAAACTGGGCTGCTCATGCATTTATAATGAATGATTTAAATCCTGTAAAAGGCTCGTTTTGGTAAAGCCACAGAGGTAGAGGACGACCCGGATTGCGATGGATAGACGCGGCTGAAAAAAAAAAATTTGCTGTACTAGGAGGTTAAGAATTGGTGGACCCTTGTCACCCAGGGGAATGCAAGGAAATCTCTTCAAAGGAAAGCCTAGGTCCACTCTGGGTTGTCGTGATATTGATGATGATGATAGAAGATTACTAGAATTCTTACATTTTTTACTGCTTTATAAGATCAACTTATACATTGAGAGAGTTGAGTACACTTTGAAGAGTACAGTACATTCTGTTCTTCTGAATTATAAAAGAGCAAAATGTTTTTGAACTAGGTTATGGAATTAATACCTAACTTATATCTGGGACAAACTCAAACTGAGTGTTTATCGAAAAGACTAGCCGAAACAATTCGATTCTTATCAAAATCAAAGATTAGGCTACTAAAATTCCAAAGATCTATGCAAAAATAAAACCGAAAAAACGATCTTAAAGTTATCAGATAAAATAATAACAGTTCTTGTTTAAGCAACCTCAAAATTTCTGTTATGCTTCGTAGAATCTTTTAGTTTTAAAATCATGGGCTTCCTTGCATTTTAAAAACACTTATAGTAACTGGGAGTCCTTATCTAGAGAGAGTCATTACCCAAGGATAAGGACTCTTTAGCCAATCGTTAAATTTCATTTCAGTAAACACTTCGCTTTGAAACACTGAGCATATCATTCACGTTTTTTTTTTTTATCAATGAATTTTGTCCTCTCATCTTGAATTGAAATACATTCGTCAATTATAGAATATTATTATTATTCGCCAAATGGATCAACATGATTTAAAAAATCACGAGACAGCAAAAATAAGTGAAAGAAAATAGATGCAACAAAGTTGCCAAAGTAATATTTTTTCTTTAAAAAAAATACTCACAACATCGTAGAAAACGTTACAAACATTATCTATCTGTCTATCTTTCTTCTCTCATTTATATATATATATACACTGAAGTGACAAAAATCATGGGGCTATGCAAATTTTCAGATGGCAGTAGCATCGCGTAGAACAGGTATAAATGCACAGTGCGTACTCATTTCTGTTCAAGTTATTCATGTGAAGAGGTTTTGAATGATGACCGCACGGCAGCTTTGAACGCGGAATGTTGTTGAGCTAGCATGGGTCATGCCATTTCGGAAATCGTTAGAATTCAACATTCCCAGTGGTCAAGAGTGTGCCGAGAGTATGAAATTTCAGGCATAACATCCCACCATGGACAGCCAGTGGTCGACCGCCTCTTAACGACCGAGACCGGCGACGTCTGCAAAGAGTCATTCTAACAGACAAGCAACACTGCGTCAAACCGCAGAAATCAATGTGGGACCGGGACTTGTCTGTTAGAACTGTGCGGTGAAATTTGGCTTTCTTGGGCTATTCCAGCAGAAGACCGAGTGCCTTTACTGACAGAACGACCTCGCTTGCAGCGACTCTCGTGGGCACGTGAGCATATCGGTTGGTCCCTAGATGAATGGAAAACCGTGGCCTGGTCCCATGAGTCACGGTTTCAGTTGGTAAGAGCTGATGGTAGGGTTCGAGTGTGGGCAGACCCCACGAAGCCATGGACCCAAACTGTCAGCAAGGCACTGTTCAAGCTGGTGGTGGCTCCGTAATGGTGTGGGCTGTTTTTCATGGCATGGACTTGGTCCTCTGGTGCGACTGGACCGAACATTGACTGGCTTATGTTCAGCTACTTGGAGATCACTTGCAGCCATTCATGGACTTCATGTACCCAAACAACGATGGGTTTTTATGGATGACAATGCACCATGTCACCGGGCCACAACTGTTCGCGGTGGTTTGAAGAACATTCTGGACAATTCCAACGAATGATCTGGCCACCTAGATCGCCCGACATGAAACCCATCGAGCATTTCTGGGACATCATCGAGAGGTCTGTTCGTGCCCAAAATCCTGCACCATCAACGCTTTCACAATTATGGACGTCTATCGAGACAGCATGGCTCAATATTCCTGCAGAAGACTTCCAACGACTTGTTGAGTCCATGTCACGTCGAGTTGCTGCGCTTCGCCGGGCGAAAGGAGGGCCGACACGATATTAAGAGGTATCCCATGACTTTTGTCATTTCAGTGTATATATAGATAATGTTTGTAACGTTTTCTACAATGTTGTGAGTTTAAATAAATTATTATTTAAAATAATAACTATTATTTAATATATAAATTATTATTTAAATTAAAATTTTTCTTAAAAAAAAATAGACTCACAACATTGTCGAAAACGTTACAAACATTACCTCTCTCTCTCTCTCTCTCTATATATATATATAAATCTATCTCTCTCTCTCTCTGTATATATATATATATATATATATTGAAATTATAATAAATATTCGATGTGTCAACTTCTTCTAAAAATTATATATTCCCTGTTTTATGGTTTTAGAAATAAAGATCACAAACCTGTAAACTTCAAATTCTTGTAAAAATTCAAATGCTTGTAAAAAAAAAAAAAAACACTTAATATGCTATATACTAGAAATTAATTTTTGTTATTATTTTTTTAATTAAAACAAAATTCCATTGCAAAAATATAATAATCATTTAAATTAAAAAAAATTGTTAAAAGGTTAATATAGTTGAGATTCGACAGAGCAATTCATTATATGATTTTTAATAAAACTTTTTTAAAGTTATTTTCTTGATTTCTAAAAAAGTTAGAAGCGTTTCTCTTTCGAGGAGGAAACTGTTAAAAAGTTCAATCAAGCGAGTTTCAGTCCTGTTTCACCACTTTATTTAAGTGCCCCCAACCAAATTTTGAGGGACCAATTCTGGTTGCACTGGTAAGGCAGCCCAAATTCACCTTTTTCGAAACCACATTAACCCTTCTCAAAATAAGGTATATATATATATATATATATATGTATGTATGCAAATGTAAACGTATGATCTCATATCTGTATATCTATATGCCTGTTTATTTGGGCATTTAAGTACGTATGTATGCTTATGTGGGCCTATATGAATGTATGATTATCTTGTATACATGTATTATTGATTGGCACATGCATGTTCATGCTCCTTTAATCACATTTATATAGATATGCGCATGTTTGTATATATATATATATATATATATAATGCATGTACATATGCGTACATATATAATGCGTACACGCAGATACATACTCATGTTTGCTTACAGTCACATGCAAAACATACGCAGGTATATACATAAAGTATATACCTACGTATACAGCCACATACATACATTAGAAGAACATGCAAATATATACCCGAGATACTCACCCGAGTAGAGTCCCGGGGTGCCATGGATGTTTATAGTGGTTCATAATCAATTTTAAACCGTAGGTCCCGGTTTAATATGGCTATCAGGCATAGTGCTGACAACCCTACTCCGTAAAAAGAAAACATCTCCTGTTTAGAAATCTGACAGTAGGCAGACGGCCTTGGCCTACTAATGAAGATTATGATATATATATATATATATATATATATATGTGTGTGTGTGTGTGTCCCCGCATGGGTGTATATATATACATATGTATCTACGTATATGCATGTTCGTGTGTTGCTGATTGTCCCGATTTTTCTTTTTATTTATTTTTTGTTATTGATACTGTTTATTTTTTCCTTTCTTAAATATATATTTTTTTCTATGTCGCCAATACTGCAGTTACATTTATTCCATTTTTACTTGTTCTACTGATTGTTTACAAGCAATAATTTATTACATTTATACAATAAACTATAGGCTTCAAACGTTGTTGTCCTGAAATTTTTTTCCCACATCGTTGTTGGGTTTTAAATTAAAAAATGATCGAGGGAAAAAAAAAAAAAAAAAAGATTTAGAATCACTGATCCGTTCTATTCCTAGAAACAGCAGAGGACGCCAGACCGTTCCAGCCAGGCGTCGGCCCGGACTCGAGTGCCCCACTCGAGTTAACTCCGGGGAACGTGCCCTGCACCTGATGGGAAACGCAGATAACTCAGCCCCGAAAACCCCTGATTCAGCACCAACCTTCGCTTCATTATGGCCGACGGAACGGTTTGTTCTTCCACCCACCCCCACCCCATGCTTTGCTGTGCACTTTTAGGATTGGGGAAGTGGCGCGGAAGCAGATGAGGGGGCCACACGCGTAGCGGAAGGGGCGGTCACTTATTCCAATCAAGATTCGGATTCCGAGGCAAACAGGGCGATCCGGAAGATCCCTTTTAATCTCCCTTCCCCCTGCTGTGATTCTCTCTCGAAAACGGGAATGATTCGGGCATTTAGGCAGGCTCGGTTGACTTGCGGTTTCATTTCTGCTGAGGTTTTCTGAAAAGTTGGTTTCGGGTTCACTTGTCTGCACTCCCCTATCTCTGCCTCCCCTCTTTTTTTTTTTAAACTGATAGCAAAAAAGCGCAGTCAGGGGTTTGAGGTTTTGAATGGCCATACAGCGGAGTAGAGATTTCCGTGATGTTGTGCTCCTGTATTGTTCTCTAATTCCATTCTGTAATTTTTCTATTGATTTTAATCAATTCTGCAGCTACTTATGTAGTTTTCACGATGTTTTTATTCGATTTCTTTTGTGCGGGCCCTATTCCCAACACAAAAAAAAAAAGGGTTTCAGTGTATTTCAATTCTATAAATAATCTTTTATTAGAACCATTTTTATCAAGCAAACTTAAAAATTTCATAAAAATAATATGAAACCTGATATATTTTTTAAACCTCTTTTACATAGCTAAGTATGCAACTAAAAATAAAAATGATCCTATCAAACTGAATGTTACTTCCTCTTCGCGAATTCAGTAAGTTCACTTCAACGTCTAACATCGCATAAGAGAGGGAAAAATATTCCATAATTGAGGTTCTGAACAGTTTCATAGATAATAAATGGCCATGCCTCGACTACCTTCCTAATTTTTAATCTTCTTGGGCTAACTACTAATCTTAACAAAGCAGCTATCTTTATTGACTCCCAAGCTGCAATCTTGGCAACTGTCTCCTATACACCTAGTGATTGCTTCCTTGTTGAAGATAAATCTGTCCAATGCAATTACTTCTGGCTGGGAGATTGTTTTTCAGTGGATTCCCAGCCAGTGCAGGTTCCCTGGAAATGAAACGGCCAACCTCTTGGCCAAAAATGGCTGTAAGTTACCACAGCCACAATTTCCTTTATACTTTTATCCATTTAGTTCAGAGGTAAAGAAAATAGACAGATCCTTGAAACAAACTTGTTTCAACTGATAAAATGCGGAATAGACTTATTTCATCACCCATCCCAATGGACTTGCCCCGTGCAGTTTTTATGGCAAATTTCCGACTTTCGACAGAACATTATTTTTTTAATAAACATTTGCATGTGGGGGCATGTACATCATTAGGGGGCAGCTGCTAATGACCTCTGTGCTCGTCGGGTGAAGTAATGGACTCTTTACATCTGACAACATGCACTGTACTTGATTTTATGACTTTTAATTCTGACAGCTTTACCAAGGCTAAATTTTATTGGGCTGCTAGAGTTCTTATGGCGGATATCACTGCAGTTTGATGTAAGGGGAAAAAAAACCCTTTCTAAACAAGGTGTGCATTTTGGCAGTGAACATTTCCAGTAAATTTGATCCCACTGTTCGAACAGAGTTCGAAATAATATCAGACATTCTGTGCTATCTCTATACACTCGCATGCGTTGTTCCTATCTATCTATAGAAAAGTCAGCCCACGCCGTTTCTTGCAGCCTCTGTCTCGCTGCAGCTGTCTTGAAAGGAGGGTCCGGCCGTAACCATGGGGACGGGCGGACTCGTGAAAGGCCCTCTCCATCTGTTACCCTGCGCGACACAATCGCGATGGACTTCTTTTTCTGGATCCTCCGTCGCGGAAAAGAAAGATGAGTTTTATCGCCAATATGTATTCCGGGCGCCTCTTCACACCATAGAAATTTCTATCGCCCCGCCATGCACTTCTTGCAGCATGGGGACAATGGGAGACCATCCTCAGAAAGCGACCGAGAAATCGAAGCGGATTCTTTTTTTTTTTTTTTTTTTGTCCTTTACATCTGTTACTGTGATTGCGATACTCATAAAAATGAGACCCATGAGATCTAAGGGGGCAAGATGAGTTTGGGGAAAGATTAAGAACTGCATTCTATTAAACGAAATGTTTTCAATTGAATTCATTTTCAATTCCTTCTATTAGTTCACACTCTCCCTATCCTCTGTTCAAATTTTCAATCGTTCATAAAATACTTTTTATTCATTCACTCAAGTTGAAATGCATTTTTTTAACTTGTAGTGGATGACACTCGATGTTAATACAGTTTTTTTCAAATATTAATTCAGTAATTAAATTTAATTAATAAATTTTCGTTTTTTTTTTAGATTTAAGTTTCATGTATCTGCCAATAGATGGCGCCAGATAAACTTAAGCAAAATGAATGAAAATTATTTATAAAGGACTTTTTGCAATAAAGTGAAAAAAAGTAGGAATTGACTTAACATTTTTTTTATATATTACTTGTTTTGTCCTTTACTGTGATTGCGATACTCATAAAAATGAGACCCATGGGTTCTGAGGGGCGAAGATGAGTTTGGGGAAAGATTAAGAACTGCATTCTATTAAGCGAAATGTTTTCAATTGAATTCATTTTTTTCAATATTTTATTTCAGACGGCAATGCAAACCTGTCTTTTTTTCTTTATATTTAAAATGTGCACTGAATGATGTATATCTATCAATGAAATAATTTGTTTTTTTTAAAAACAAATATCAATGAAGAACAATTTCTTATAGAATTATTTATGCAAAAGGACATTGCTAACAAATACGTAAATGATGTTACTAGTCCCCACTTAATGGTATTAATAATCGTTATTGCTAACAAGTACTGAATTAAATGATATACTAGTCGCTACTTAATGGTATTAATAATCAGGATTACTGACAAGTTTTAACTTAAATGATGTTACTAGCCACCACTTAACGGTATTAATAATCATAATTGCTGACAAGTACTGACTTAAATGATATTACTAGTCACCACTTAAGGATATTACGAATTATGATTACTAACAAGTGCTGAATAAATGATATACTAAAAAACTTGAATCTAACGAAAGATTATTATTGGAAAGTAAGATAAGTTCAATTATATAAAAGTTTATTTTTAATGCAAAGAAGTTGATTTTGGCTGTCTATACAAAGGTAACCTACAGTACGCTCTCCTTTATTAAAATCGAAAATTAATCAAATTATTATTGCTTCTAACACGATTTCTGAAATTTTGCCATCTATAACATACTTTATGAAATTTGAAATTTTAACCTAACCGGCTGATTATTTTGCAAGTTAAGTAAATGTAAATGACTAGTTCCCAGCTTAAAAAATAAATATGGATTAATTATCTGTTTATATGAATTGGAAATATATAAAAATACTTTTCAGACAACAAAAATACGCTTAGATTCTGAAAATTGGCAAGCGAATTCAAGAATTACCATAATAGTTAAAAGAGAAATTATCATTGGCATCATAGTACTGATACAATCAATATACAGGGTGATTATAATTAAAATGCCATTTTCAAAATGCTGTCAAAAAAGAACCACTCGTCACAGTGAGTTCACATTTGAACTGAAGATATTTGAATAAAGGGAAAACGGCATGGCATTAAAAAAAGTTCCACCGATTTTTCCCAACCTATTGTGTATGGGCCGTGGTGGAGGGGCTTTCCACTCACAGTGTCACAACTGTTGAATGACTTGGAAGTCATTTTTTCCGTCAACAATCAAGCACATTGGCTTCACTACAGTTGGCTTCACTACAGTTGGCTTCATGTGCAACTCATACCAAATACGCTGTCATTTCGATTCAAAATATCACTGGCAGCCGAATTCACTTTCTTTAGACCGCTTACAGCGCACTTAATACCCTTATTAATACACTTTGGAACTTGTTATTTTGATGCCGTACCGTTTCCCCCTTCTTCAAGTGTCTTCAGTTCAAATGTGAACTCATTGTGACGAGTGTTTCCTTTTTTACAGCATTTTGAAAGTGGGACTTTACTTTTAAACACCCTGTAGATCACTTTAAACCGCTGGTTTCCAAAAGTAGGCCGTACTGCTACCTAGGGGCTGTGAGTTAAAGAAGGTGAAAAAAAGCCTCTTGTGTGTTGAGGGGGGATTAGAGTCTAATAAAAATAAACAGGTCGGTGACATCATAAATAAGGAAGAAGAGATAAAAAAAAAAAAATTCAGAAAAACTATTCGTCGACGATTCAAAGATTCAAAGCTGTCTACCAAAGTTCTGGCTGCAAAAGCAAATACCTGCAGTTAATCCTTGATTATGGGCTGTAATAAAACAGCTTTTAATTACACTTCCTTTTTTTTCTTATTCAGTGGAACGTGGCTTTAGTGCAGTCACAAATTTGTCTTAACAAAAAAAGAGAGTGAGAATAGCGAATAGCGGTATTTTAAGAATGCTGTTGACGAAAATAGAGCCGAGAATTAATTATTTGATAGCAGCGCACAAAGTTCATGCTTCTCTTTAGGATCTTTATCCAGGTTATCCGTCATTTTTATTTTGTTTCTTAACTTTCTGTGTGTAATGCGAAAATTATTAGGGCTGATTTTAATAAGTAGTTTTATTAATACAAACCTCAAGGTGTCCCTATTTACAACATTTTTATTGACGATGTTTTAAGCCACACGTATAGAGGCAAAAATAACACTAACTTGTTTACCATAATATTTCTGTTGGTTCACTTTAAGAAGGTAGATTTTCGAAGGGTACTAAGTAATTTCTTTTTCGAAAAAAAAAAGGGGAAAAACTAAAATAATATATTTTGAACAATCTACTGATAGAAACTTTTACTTACAAATTACTATATTACTATATTATTACTTATATACAGGGTGATTATAATTAAAGTCCCAGTTTCAAAATGCTGTCGTAAAAGAACCAGTCGTCACGATGAGTTCAAATTCGAACTGAAGATACTGACAGAAGGGGGAATGGTACGACATCCAACAAATAGTTCCATAGTGTATTAATAGATGGAGCTGTAAGCGGCGTAAAGAAAGTGAATTCGGCTGCCAGTGATAGTTTGAATCTAAATGACAACGTATTTGTTATGAGTTGCACATGAAACCAACTATAGTGTTCAATGTACTTGATTGTTTCGGATTTTTGACGTAAAAAATGACTTCCAAGTCGTTCAACAGTTGTGACACTTTCAATGGAAAGTCCATCCATCACCGCAAGATCATACCAAATTGGATGGGAAAAATCGGTGAAACTTCTTTTTGAATGCCGTACAATTTCGTCCTCCTTCGAGTATCTTCAGTTAAAATTTGAACTCATTGTGATGAGTGTTTCTTTTTTTTACAGCATTTTGAAGAGGGACATTAATTAAAATCATCCAGTATATATATATATAATATATAAAATTCTCGTGTCGCAGTGTTTGTTGCCAAACTCCTCCGAAACGGCTTTGACCGATACTTATGAAAATTTTTGTGCATATTTGGTAGGTCTGCGAATCGGTCGTAAACTATTTTTAAACCCCTAAGTGATAAGGGTGGCCCACCCCTAAACATTTTTTAAAATTTTTGGGCAAAACAATGTAGTGTTAACAATGTAATCGGTAACAATGTAGTGGTTTTTTTTATAAATTTTTAGTCATGACATTACAACACGCGTGTTTAAATAAAAATTAAAGTCGTTAATCGGCTTCATTACAAAATTGCATATATTTGGCCCCACACGTTGCTGGATGTATTCGGTTGAGTGGCAAAAGCGAGGATTGCCCAATGCCACATTTTGATTTGGTTCATCGACAAAATACGTCCTGAAGACATCGATAGTTAAATTTCTGCAGAAATTGCAAATCCGTCTACTGATCAATTATTGTTTGATATTGTCACTACAAACATGATTTATGGCCCATGCGGCCATCTGAATTGTTCATCGCCTTGCATGGTAGATGGAAAATGTACAAAGCGTTTTCCTAAAGATTTCACCAACGACACGATCACATGTCGACGGGTATCCAATATATTGTCGAAGAAGTACCGATAATGGCGTGCAATCATTTACTAAAACTATCAGTAACGTAGACATTGAGATTGACAATCGTTGGGTTGTACCATATTCACTTCTACTGAGCAAAACATTCAATGCTCATATTAATGTTGAGTTCTGCAGTTCGGTAAAGAGCATCAAATATATTTGCAAGTATGTGCATAAAGGAAGTGATATGGCTGTATTTAGAATTGAAAATACCAATGTGAATGCTCCTCCATTGAATAACAACGATGAAATAACGAACTACCAAATTGGCTGGTGCATCAGCTCTAATGAAGATGTCTGGCGTATCTTCGGTTTCCCAATTCATGAACGAGATCCAGCAGTTATCCATTTAGCTGCCCATCTTGAAAAAGGCAGCACGTATTTTTTTCGCTTGATCGTGCTATAAATCCACCAGAAACTCACCTTGATCGTGCTACAAAATACCACAAAAACTATTCACTCACCAGTTGATGCATGTCCCGGTTTATTAAATTGTACAGTCAATCCAAGGCAAGCGTGTTTTTTTATCTGCGATGTTTTTGTCACCAGTCCAAGCCGTAAAGTAATGGACAACAGTATTCAACGTATAAAAACACTAGGCTTCTAATCATTGGAACAGTATGCTTACTGAAGTAGCATTAAGCTGTACAGGAACACAAATTCGTCTACTATTCGCTATAGTGTTGACTACATGTTTCCCAGCTCGAGCACAAACGTTGTGGGATAATCACAAAGATTCAATGACTGAAGATATATTGCATCGACATCGTACAAGGTGCAACTATCTAACGATATCATTCAGCGACGCAATGTACAATGAAGCATTGATTGCTATCGAGGATCTTTTCATTGTCATTGCCAATTTACAAATCAGTCATTTTGGTATGAAATTCACCAAATCGAAGTGCATCTGATTTAATCAACCCTGGTATGAGTCGTGAACTGCAGTACAATACTGTAGAAAGGGCAGCGATTGTTGCTCGCAATGGTGGATTCTTTTTCGGATGCACCAGGTGGAACTGGCAAAAATTTCTCATTTCGTTACTTCTTGCCGAGATACGATCAAAAAGTGGCATCGCATTGACCGTTGCATCATCTGGGATTGCAGCTACTTTATTAGATGGAGGCAGAACAGCTCATTCAGTATTTAAGCTGCCACTGAATATTCAAAGTAACCCAGATGCAATATAAAGAAACAATCGTCCATGGCATCAGTGCTGAAACAATGTAAAATTATCATCTGGGATGAATGCACTATGGTACACACATTGGCTGAAGCATTGAACAGGACATTGAAGGACATGAAAAACAACGATAAACTATTTGGCGACACTCTGTTATTCCTTTCAGGTGATTTCAGACAAACAATTCTTGTCATTCCACATTCAACGTACGCTGATGAGATCAACGCTTGCTTAAAACCATCGTCACTGTGGCGTAATGTTGAAAAATTACAACTAAAAAGTAAAAATGCGCGTTCAAATGCTTCAAGATCCAACCGCTGAAACATTCTCAAACAACTGTTAGATATTGGCGATGGAAAAGTTGATGTACATGAAAATACTGGATGCATAAAATTGCCTACATATTTCTGCACAATCATCGACTCGCAAAATAATCTCATCGACCACATATTTCCCGATGTATGCACACAATTCAAATATCTTGATTGGCAGAAAGAGCAATTTTGGCAGCAAAAATGTGGACGTCAATGGTTTAAATTCCAAGATACAACAGTTGTTGCCAGGGGACTTGGTGTCATACAAATCTATCGATACAGTTGGCGATGCCAATGAAGCTGTAAATTATCCAATTGAGTTTTTTGAATTCATTGGATTTGCCAGGCATGCCACCGCATCATTTACAATTCAAGGTTGGATCTACGATTATTTTGATTCGTAATTTGAACCCACCACGGCTGCGCAATGGAACACGATTAGTCATTAAAAAATTAATGAAAAACGTTATCGAAGCCAGCATTTTGAATGGCAAATACCGAGGCGATAATATATTGCTGCCATGAAGCCCCATGATTCCCACAGATTCGTTTCTGAATATTAATATAGAAGATCCTAAAAAAGAAAAATGACTGGAATCGTGATAATAAGGACCAGTTTGTGAATTTTAACAATGGTAAGATTTTAAAAGAGAAAATGTTAGGAATCGTGATAATAGTGATCAGTTTTTGAATTTTAATAAAGAAGATTCTAAAAATGAAAAATGACAGGAGTCGTGATAACAGTGATCAGTTTCTGAATTTTAATAAAGGAGATTCTAAAAAAGAAAAATTGACAGGAATCGTAATAATAAGGATCAGTTTCTGAATTTTAACAATGGGAAGATTTTAAAAACGAAAATGACAGGAATCGTAAGAAAGATTGTAAAAAAGATAATATCGTGATCAGTTTCAGTTTCTGAATTTTAATAATGGGAAGATTTTGAAAGAGAAAATGGTAGAATCGTGATAATAATGATAAGTTTCTGAATTTTAATAAAGAAGATTCTAAAAAAAAAAAAAATGACATGAATCGTGATAATAGTGATGAGTTTCTGAATTTTAATAACGAGAAGATTTTAAAAGAGAAAATGTTAGGAATCGTGATAATAGTGATCAGTTTCTGAATTTTAATTAAGAAGATTCTAAAAAAGAAAAATGACAGGAATCTTGATAATAAGGATCAGTTTCTGAATTTTAATAAAGAAGATTTTAAAAAGAAAAATGACAGGAATCGTAATAATAAGGATCAGTTTCTGAAGTTTAACAATGAATTTTAATAATTGGAAGATTTTAAAAAGAAAATGTTAGGAATCGTGATAATAGTGATCAGTTTCTGAAAATGACAGGAATTTTGACAGAATCGTAATAATAAGGATCAGTTTCTAATTTAACAAAGAAGATTTTAAAAACGAAAAATGTCAGGAATTGTGATAATAGTGATCAGTTTCTGATTCTTAATAAAAGGAAAAATTAAAAAAGAAGATTCTGAAAAAAGTAAAAAAGGAAAAATGTCAGTGAATCGTAATAATGAAAGGATAGAAATCGTGATAATAATGATAAGTTTCTGAATTTTAATTTTAATATTGGAAAGATTTTAAAAAGATAAAATGTTACGAATCGTGATATATAGTGATAAGTTTCTGAATTTTAATAAAAAGATTCTAAAAAGAAAAATGACAGGAATCGTAATAATAAGGATCAGTTTCTGAAGTTTAAAAAAGAAAAAAAGAAAATGACAGGAATCGTGATAATAGTGTGATTTTAATAGATTGTGAAAAATTAAAATAGTGATAATAGCGATAAGTTTCTGAATTTTAATAAAGAAGATTTAAAAAAAGAAAAATGACAGGAATCGTGATAATAGTGATAAGTTTCTGAATTTTAATAAAGAAGATTCTAAAAGAAAAATGACAGGAATCGTGATAATAGTGATAAGTTTCTGAATTTTAATAAAGAAGATTCTAAAAAGAAAAATGACAATGGGAAGGAATCAGGAATTGTGATAATAGTGATAAGTTTCTGAATTTTAATAAAGAAAAATTAAAAGATTCGTGATAAAAAAGAATTTTTAATAATGGGAAATTGTAAAAGGAAAAATTAACAGGAATCGTGATAATAGTGATGAGTTTCAGATTTTTAAGAATGGTTGGAAGATTTTGAATTTTAAAAAGAGAAAAATGACAATCGTGATAATAAGGATCAGCTTTTTAATTTTAATAACATGAATCGTGATAATAGAAGATTTTAATAACGAGGAAAAAAAAGAGAAAATGTTAGGAATCGAGATAATTCTAAAAAAGAAAAAGTGATAAGTTTCTGAATTTTAATAAAGAAGATTCTGAAAAAGAAAAATGTCAGGAATCGTGATAATAGTGATCAGTTTCTGAATTTTAATAATGGGATTATTTTAAAAGAGATGTTAGGAATCGTGATAATAGTGATAAGTTTCTAAAGAAAATTTTAAGATCAGAAGATTCTGAATTTTAAAAAAAAAGATTTTAAAGAAAAATGACAGGAATCGTGAATCAGTTTCTGATAATAAGGATCAATTTCTGAATTTTAATAGTGGTTTCTAAATTTTAAGAAGATTCTAAAAATAAAAATGTTATAAATCCTGATAATAGTGACCAGTTTCTGAATTTTAATAAATGGGAAATATTCTAAAAAAAAAAGAACAGTGGTAATAGTGTACAGTTTCTGAACAAATGGGAAGATTTTAAAAAAGATGAATGTTAGTCGTGATAATAGTGATCAGTTTCCGAATTTTAATGAATAGTAAGATTTTAATAAACGATAATTTTTTTTAATATATTAGGAATACAGTTAATTCTCATTATATCAGCTCTAATTGACGAGCTACAGTAGCAATAGATTAGTATCAAGAGTGTGGAATGTATTAAGATGTGTGAAGACCATTCATACTGAATGGTGGCAAAGGAGATTGTACATTTGGAAAACATCCAGTTACATTCATGTGTTTGTATTGATCCCCACTATTTATATACGAAATTAACAAGAAACCTTTTCGAAGTAGGATTGTTGAGTGTACTTGATAATCCCTCATTCTGTACTAGACAATTATTAGTTTTGGTTTAAAGCAGTACTCAAAGTTATCGAGTGAGATGTCGGTGTTTTCACCCACACTGGAAAGGATAGTGAAATACGCAGGTTGCGAATTTCGAGGTATTTTTGCTGCCTTGACGAATGTCACGGGGGAAGAGGGGAGGGGGTGGCGCGGGGTGGTGGAGGTGCGGGGGCGTGCGCGAGGGCGACCGCGCAGCTCCCATTGATCCGCGAAAGAAGGCCAGGCGGTCGATTTTTACCAGGTCCCTGCTTCTAAATGACTCCTGTCCAGGGGTTTACGTCTACTTTTACTCCGAGGCTCACACAGTTGCGAAAGTGCGGGGGTTGATGAATGGCGGATCTGGGTGGGAGAAGATTCTTGGAAGAAGAGTACGGTTGAGAATCAGAAATTAGAACGTCTTCAACTCCAATTAGTTCCATTATGATTAGATTTTCCTAATTTTTTTACCTTTTATACTACCTAATGAACCCAGAAATATTTTTCTGAACATTAAGGTCCTTTTGTAGGATGGATCAATACAAATCAGTGGTCCTTAAATATATATTGTAATAAGTTGCTTATATCGTATCGATACAAACTTATCACAATATGATATATTTAAGAATCAGTGATTTATATTAGCGCATCCTTCAAATGACAGTATATATATATATCTTACATAACTATATTTTGATTTAAATATGTATATATATATATATATATATAATTTCCGAAATCACAATATATTTCATATAGTGATCACTGTTTATATAAAGGTCTGAAATAGAAAAACAACTTTGTTTTTGTTAATTCTGGGGAAATAAAATTACTTTTTAAGTTGCATTTAAAAGGGAAACCGATACGCATTTTACACATATAAGAATAAAAGCTAGAATCAAGCCCTCAATAGAAAACCTAGTAGATATATACAATTTTAAAATTAAAATTAAAAATTAAATTACATTAAAGTTAAAATTAAAACTTCAATGATCCCCATCCTCCATGTTGAACAGTTGAAAATTAGAATTAGAATGTCTTCAACTCCAATTACTTCTATTAGGATTAGAGTTTCTAATTTTTTTTACATGTAATAACACTTAATGAACCTAGAATTTATTTATTGGACATTACGGTCATTTTGAAAGATGGGTGAACATAAATTATTGGTTCTTAAATATATTTTATCATATTGTAATAAGTTTGTAACATAATGATATATGTATATATATTTTGAAATCACAATTTTATATAGTGATTTTATATACTGTATATATAAAGATCTAAAACTGCAAACAATTTTTACAAGGACATTACGGTCATTTTGTAGGATGGGCTAATATAAATAATTGGTTCTTAAATATATTTATCATTGTAATAACTTATTATTGTAATAAGTTTGTATCAGTACGATATATATTTTGAAATCACAATAAATTCTATATAGTGATCACTGTTTATATAAAAACCTAAAATACAAACAAGTTTCTTTTTTTGTTAATTTTGGGGAAGTATTATTACTTTCAAGAGGAATTTAAAAGGGAAACTGACACGCAATATTACACGTTTAAGAATAAACCCTCAATAGAGATATATGAAACTTAGATAAGTAGATATATGATATTATTAGTAGATATATGAAACCTTAAAATAAAATTGAAATTAAAAATTAAATTAAATTAAATTTTAAAAACTTCAATGATCCACATCATCCATCCTGAATAGTTAAAAATTAGGAATTAGAATGTCTTCAACTCTAATTACTTCTATTAGATTAAGTTAGTTAATTTTTTTTACATGTTATAAGACTTAATGAAAAAGAAATTTTTTACTGGACATTAAGGTAGGAGGATCAATAAAAAGTCAGTGGTTCTTAAATGTATATTTTTTGTATCGGTACGATATATATATATATATATATACAGTTCTGAAATTACAATGTGTATATGTATATATATATAT
>BPLR01017571.1:0-59007 GCA_021605095.1 Caerostris extrusa
TCTGCTGTCATATGAGACCTGAACCTACTGCTTAGAGGGATACTTATTTACTATAAACATCCATAGCACCGCCTCGAACCGAACCTTGTGGCACCGAGGGCCAGGGCGCCAGACACGCGGCCATTCAAGCGCTGCAAATTCGGTTAGGCATTGCTTAACGGTAACTAATCAAGTTTCTTCATTTTTGATGGGAGGAAAAAGAATTTTTTTTTTTTTTTTTTTTTGAGACAAATGAATATTGAATACCTAATGCTTTATCTTTTTAATCTAATGGCTCTTAAGAAATTCTCAATAAATTTGTAAATTAATAATATTAAAAGAAAAGCATTCACATAATTTCTCATTTTCAGCATTAGGAATCACTGCCTTTACAGCAGGGATTTGTTTCAGGAGTCCATGAACAATTTTCAACCATCCGTGGGTGGAAAATATAATTAATATTGTTTCTATAAATTTAAAATGAAATCTAACATTCCTCAAATGAATATATACAACAAATAATAATAATAATATATTATATACTTACATTATACATTATATAATAGTTATTACATTTGTAATTGCCAATAAAAAAAAAGTTTTCATTACTTAACGATATCGTTAAAGATAAGTTGCTTTACGATCATTTTGTGCACACTAGAGCTAATCAAACTGGGGCGTGTAGTTTAAATGGAATTCCAAACCACTAAAAAACATCCATACTACCGCCAGGATACGAACCTGAAGCCTGTGGTACTGAACGCCACAGCCTGACCAATTGTCCATCAGGCCACTGTTCAACACAAGCAACAACAAAAACTGGATTGTTAAGTATTTAATAATATGTTAATATCTGACATATACTGTACTGTATAATGAAATTTGATTATTAATTAACATGCCTAATAGACAGTGCATGTTTTATTTTTGTATTAACGTTCATTTATTATAACTTATTTACTTTTGATTTAGAAGCATTCTGAGAGAAAGGTTCAAGGCCTACGTTTATGGTTTATGGCTTATGATTTATGTTTTATGGCCTAGAAAAAGGGGTGGCCTGATGAAAAGGGGTGATGAAATAGGTAGCTCTCTGGCAGTCGAATCCAGTCGAAGCAATCTGCCTCAAATCCTGGCAGTGCCATGGATGTTTGTCAGTGGTTTGGAATTCGCTTTTAAACTGTAGGTCCCTGTCTAATTATGCCAAAGTATGCACAAAAGGATTGTAGACAGCCCAAACCAAACTGGAAAAAAGGATGCATAAAACGAAACAGGTGTTTTAAAAGTTCTGTTTTGGTTCAAAAGAAAAGTAAGATTTTTGGGATTTAGCTATACAGTAGGATTATTTATAACATATGACCATCAACAAAACATTAATCATTAACTTACAGTTGAAAAGAAACAGAAAACACAGAAATAAGTATAGCTCTTTTGGCTTTTGCTGAAAAATGTCATTGACAAACGACCTGAGACTTAGAAAACCTGATCTCTCCGAAGTCGTAAAAAGCTGATTCCTCAACCCAAAATGGCGGCACCCAGAGTTTATTAGTAGCGAGGTTCCCCTCCAGTAGCATATCACCCTCCTTTTGAGGATGGGGTGAACTGACGCCCCCTGATTCGGTGGTTGGGGGAGATAAAGTGTGGAAAAGCCACAACTTCGTAATAGGGTTGACACGGTGGTTTTCTCTCTCAACCTTGGGGTGGGAGTCATCAATCCCCCTTAGTACGCCTACCCCCGAAGTGGGGGAGAGCCAAAGTCAGCATGTTATCAGTATTGTTGGCTAAGCATTGAGTGAGATTTCCCTATTTTGCTGAGTTCAGAACTTTTTGTGAATAACATCAGTTCGGTATTTCTTTGCTAGTGAGGCGTTGCTTATTGCCATATGCAAATGTCGTTAATGAATAATTATAAATATTTAAATGTAGAAAAATATAGCACATATATCCTATTATAACTAATCACTATAGTACATCTAAAACGTGGGGACCTGATGGCCGAGTGGCTAGTACTCTATCGATCAGTACCACAGGTTTCCGGCTCGAATCCCGGCGATGCCATGAATGTTTGTAATATCCCGGAATCCACTTTAAACCGTAAGTCCCGGTATAATAGGATCGTAGAGCGTTGTGGGGGTAGTGTTACTCCGCGTCCGTGACTTATCTTCAAGCTACACGCGCCTCCTGGGTAGTGCTAAGTGAGTAACGTCGGTGCAGCGCATGCCCAGCTGGCATCAAAGACAACTGTCTAAGTGTTTGCCAGCTGCATTAGGGGAAAAACCCATCTAAAACGTGGGCCTGATGGCCGAGTGGCTAGCGCTCGGTGCCTCCGGTTTCGAGCTCGAATCCCGAGGATGCCATGGATGCTTGTAGTGGTTCTGAATCCACTTTTAAACCGTAGATCCCTGTCGAATAGATCGTAGAGCATTGTGGGGGGTAGTGTTACTCGCGTCCGTAGCATGTCTTCAAGCTACATGGGCCCCCTTTGTAGGGCTCAATGAGTAACAGCGGTGCAGCCCTTGCTTATGATATAAAGATTAACTGTCTCTGTATTGCCAGCTGCATAAGAACAACAGCGTCTAAACCAGGGATGGGCAAACTAGGCCCGCGGGCCAATTTCGGCCCTCGGAAGGTTCTATCCAACCCGCGGATAGAATTTTAATTTGCCGGTCCGAGACAAATTAAAAGAAATATATAATTATATATTACACATCCATCTCCTTTTCTACTTTGATTAAATATTATTTTTTTTATTAAAAAAATTATTATTTTTATTATTATTATTTTTATCTCATTTCCCGAGGTTAAATTAAATACCCTCAGTAAATGAAGAGAAGCTTAAGAATTATGAAGATAACTTGAAAAAACTGCATTTTTTGAGTTCGAACGCAGATTTCAAGATTTCAGTGCCATTCGAACAGAATTGGATATTTTTACCATGACTTTCAACATACATTGTGGGCCTGAATGGCCGAGTGGCTAGCGCTCTGGCGCTCGGTACCACAGGTTTCGGGTTCGAGTCCCGGCGGTGTCACGGACGTTTGTAGTGGTTCGAATCCACTTTAAACCGTAGGTCCCGGTCTAACACGATCGTAGAGCGCTGTGGAGAGTGACATATTAAAAATAAGGAAAAACTAACTGTTCATATATATAGTGATTAGGGATTATAGTCCTTGTTGCTTCACATCCCCGTATACCACTTCATTCATCATCATCAACATACATTGTGAAGCAGTGAGGTCAGATTTGCAGGTTGAATTAATGGAGTTGCAATCTAACAATCATCTGAAGCAGTTGTTTCTAAATATGCCAAAGATAGTTTTACAAATCATTATCGAAAGTAAGCTTCCCAAATTTAGTATTTCACGGCCAGAAAATCAGTGCTAGGTTTGCTTCATCTTGTATATCTGAACAAGTGTTTTCAACTGTGAACCTTAGAAAGAATTATTTTAGAAGTAGACTGACAGATGAGCATTGAGCCTCGTTCCTTAGAATCAGTACACCTCACTTCGAATCTTAATATTAGGAACTTTTAAAAATGAAATCGCAATTTCATTCATCTCATTAACATATTTAAATTGTAATACTTGTATAATGCTTTGAAAAATTTATCTTGGCCGGCCAAACTTTTTTTTTTTTCGAGTTTTGGCCCGCGGCCGAAAAAAATTTGCCCATCCCTGCTCTAAAACCCTCTGGTATGCAAGTTGCCAATGGGCTACGAATTGGGCCAGTCTGATATCTTTGAAAAAAAAAAAAAATTATAATTTTGTAGAGAATTGTTAAATTATTTAAAATCGACATTTAAAAAAGATATATGCTTAAAAAAAACGATAACTGTCAACGACATTGAAATAATTATATAGCCATAATAAACAAAGTTGAAAACATTGGCTGTTCGTGTAAGAACAAATAAAATATACATATAATATTATTAGTTTTTATTGCTATTTCTAGTTTTGAGACGTGTGTTAATCAGTCATACTTGTATATTGTTTTTAAAATATTAGAAACATTTATCGTGGTCTGCCTGCGAACATTTTTTTTTTTTTTTTTTTTTTTGCATTTTTAGCCCGCGACGGAAAAAGTTTGCCCATCGCTGCTATAGATGTTTGTTTGTGGTTCAGAATCTACTGTAAACCGAAGGTGCCAGTCTAATAGGATCTTACAGCTTTGAGGGAGTAGTGTTACTCTCGTCAGTAGCCTATTTTCAAGCTACACATGTCCCCTGGGTAGTGCTAAGTGAGTAACGGCGTCCGTCGGTGCAGCCAACTTGTGCTGCTCACAGGGACATGGACAATAGCACCCTGTAACGACGTAATTAAAAAAAAAAGTTATAGTGTAGTGTCAAGGTCGAAACAATAGTTTGTAATTAGGATTATTATGCAATGATATTAGCATTGCACTGTGCCTTTCAACTAAAGGAACTTAGTTCGTAATCTGGCAAATATGTAAAAGAGAAAGTTTCTGTGTTTACGACAGAAATGAGCCCCCAAAATCTGTAAGTCATGAAGTTCGGGGTCATTAATACCCAAATGACGAGTGTGTTGGTCCAAATTGTAATGATACTAGAGATTCATGTTTTCCTACAGAAATGGTGGTCTTTTGTGCAAAGAGGCCAACATCTTAAAATGATTGCGCTTATATATTTGCCCTTTGATAAGTGCATTTGTTAGCTTTTATATTTGGAAATTCTACTAGAAAACATTTTCTTTCTAATGCAGCTGCCAAACACTTACACAATTGTCTTCGATGCAAGTGCTGCACTGACGTTACTCACTTAGCACTACACAGGAGGTGCATGTAAGCTTGAAGATAAGCTACGGACGCGGAGCAACAATACCTCCGCAACGCTCTACGAACATGTTAGACTAGGACCTATGATTTAAAGTGGACTCCGAATCACTGCAAACATCCATGGCACCGCCGGAACTCGAACCCGAAACCTGTGGTACATAGCGCAAGAGCGCTAGCCATTCAGGCCCTACTACTGGAAAACATAATAGTAATAATGCTAATTACTTATTATAGAATGAAAATATCGTCATAGAAATATAACAATTAGCATTGTGCTCTAAACATATATACTATGTATGATTTACCACGAAAATATAATTTGACAAGTAGCGTTTACAGTAATAGAGTTAAAAAGTATGATTATTACTCGGATTACTCATTTTCTAAAAAAATATACGTAATTTATTTTGGTTTACGTACACCATGAAGAATTTATATGGGTATACATGTAGTCCACAGTCACGAAACAATTAATACAAATTGTATCACATTGAAAGTTTTTGTGCAAGTGTAAAACCGTACCCTACAAACTGGACCTATGGACAAATTCTGATGGCCACGATGCAGCTTTTACCCTACCACAAGAAAAAAATGGTTATGACTCGCCATCATTTAACCCAGGTTCTCCCCAGGGCCCCCCAAAACTCATTGCTTGGCGATGCGTATATCTTGGGGCCCCAGCAAAGTGCCCCAGAGCTTAAGCTCGAGCTCTCCAAAGGAGCCTTCTAAAGGAAAGCCCCTAATAAAAAGCTTATTTCGGAGAAATGCACCCCCTGAGGTTTAAGGTCGGACGTTTTGGGTCCGGAGTAAAGGCCCCGTTATTGAGGGTAAGTACTCCGGCCACCAAATTAAAAGGAGAGGTCGAGGCTGGGATGCAGCGAACGATATGGGAAAGGAAAAAAATAAGAGTGTTATAAGAACAGCCTTCTGTGCGACTTCAAATTGTAAAAAACTGGAATAGCTGAGAGATTTATTTGGGTTTAGAGATTGGTTTTGTTTGAATGATTCTTTAATGTCCTGTAATCACCATTCCATTCAAAATTTCGACGCAATTGTTGAGCAATTCCTATAGTTCAAGTATTTCAGAGAGGACATTTTCAAAATATTTTTCTTTTTTTTTTTTTTTAAATTCATATTTGTTTTCACATAATTTAAATAAACTATTACAAAAAAATTCAGACTCATAAAGTTTACTTTTTCAAATAAAAATCTCTTCTCACTCAATATCTTAGGCAACTGAAACACGTTTTTTTTATAGTTGAAAGATTCATTTGGGTTTAGAGATTGGTTTTGTTCGAATGATTCTTTAATATCCTGTAATCAACATTCCATTCAAAATTTCAAAGCAATTGTGGGTCAAATCCAACAGTTCTAGTATTTCAGAGAAAAAACATTTCCAAACATTTTTCTTCTTTTTTTTAAATTCACATTTGTTTTTTAAATTTATAATAAAATATTCGATAAGGCCAAAAAATTTTTTAAAAATTATATTTATTTTTCACATAATTAAAACAAAGTATTGTGGAAAGAGTTGGAAAATTCACCCTCATAAAATTTACTTTTTCAAATGAGTTAGGCATTAACTTAAGCAAATGATGTATATATTTTTTTTTTTTACAGCTGATAGTTTTATTTGGGGTTAGAGATTGGTTTTGTTTGAGTGATTCTTTAATATTCTGTAATCACCATTCCGTTCAAAATTCAACACGGTTGTTGTTCCAATAGCTCAAGTATTTTAGGGAGGACATTTTAAACATTTTTTCTTCTTTTGAAATTAAATATTTGTGTTTAAATTTATAATAAAATCTTTGAGTTAGCTAAGAAAAAAATTTTTTTTTTTAATTATATTTATATTTCACATAATTAAAACAAATTATTTCGGAGAGAACTGAAAAATTCAGCCACATAAAATTTACGTTTTCAAATGAAAATCTCTTCTCAGTCAACAATTAAGCAATTGGTGCATATTTTTTCTATTTAAAACATATTTTTCTAATTTTTAGATTGGCTCAAACCTCTACAAGGTTGTAATGCCAGTAAAGGAAGAAGATATGGCTCATACATAAATTTTCTCAAAACTATTAAATATATATGAAATACGTTTTGATTTAAGTAAATTCATTTCCTTCTAATTTTTACTATAAAGCACTATCATGACTCATTGTAATAATCGGATATAGATTGTAGAGTTCAGCATTATCATAACTCTGAACATAATGTTAAGAGAATCAATTTTTGGTAATTACAGGTATTAAGCAAATGCCAATAATCATTCTTTAGTGCCGCAGTTTATGAATATCAGACAACTATCGATTTAAACTTGATGCGTAGCCTTTCATTATTTAAATCTTTCAGAAGGAATGTTTAGCTTATATTTAGGTAATGATTATGAAACAGCAGTATATTTACGTCAATATTAAACAGTATGGAGCAACTGCTTATAATTGCATAGATGAACAAATACCATTTCTGAATATCCAGTTATTAAAGGGAGGCAAATACAGTAAGAGGTAAATTGCATGTCCAGTACAGTTTTTCTCTCGAAAACTACCGAAAAAGAATCTTCTAAACCATAAACATATATTTACCAGTTATCAGTAAACGTCCATAGCGGTTTGAGCTTCAATTTTCTCCACTTTAGAACTAGAATACCTATTCCCCCCCATCGTCGATTGGGGAAAACGACAAATACCTGTATTTACTACAACAAATTGAGACTAACTACAATTCAAGTTTCAGTTTGCCTTTTTCCTGCAGTTTTGCCAGACAACAGGGGTATTGGTAGTATTGAAAACGATTCCTTTCCCCACAAAATCGTTTGGCAGAGCAGCTACTGACCAAGAACCACAGTCGAACAAAATTGTAAACAAACCCTTCTTGAAAAGGGACCGAAAATTGTTTGCAAAAAAAAAAAACTGGGAGGGGGAAGGGGGGTAAGTAAGTTGAAAAATAGTTCAGGATCTTTGACCCCCAATTTCGGTAGAGGTCGAAGAAAGGTTATACAGATAACTACTACAGGAATTGCTTCTGGAAGTCTATAAAGGGTGTTTACTTGCGACTTTTGAAGTTCCCCCACTTTTTTGTGTATCTTAAATGGAGGATAAAGAAACTATATAGTCTGAATACAGATATTGTTGCTTTTGCAAGGTGTAATATGGTAGTGAAACAAAAAAAAAAAAAAAATAAATAAATAAATAAAAACAATTTGGAAAATCAATTAATTTTCAAACACACAATATTAGGAAAACTGATTAATTGATTATTTAACTATTATTATGAAAACTAATTGATTAATTGATTATTTAACTAATATTATGAAAAACTAATTGATTAAATGATTATTTGACTATTAATTGATTATTTAACTACTATGAAAACTAATTGATTAAAATTGATTAATTTTTGATTAATTTTCGAACACATAATATTAGGAAGAAGAAAAAAAACAAAACAAAAAAAAAAAAAAAAAAAAAAAAAACACGCGGACCTGATGGCCAAGTGTCTAGCGCTCTGGCGCTCGGTACCATAGGTTTCGGGTTCCAGTGCCGGCGGTGCCATGGATGTTTGTAATGGTTAGGAATCCACTTTAATCTATAGGTCCCGGATCTAATAGGATCGTAGTTGTGTGTGGGGGGGATGTGTCACCCGCGTCCGCAACATATCTTGAAGCTACATGTGCCTTCTGGTAAATGCTAAGTGAGTCACAGCAATGCAGCCGTTACTTATGGCATAAAGATGAACTGTATTGCCAGCTGCATTAGAACATCAACATATTAAGAAAACGCTTGTTACAAATAGGTACTCATTGTATATTTTCTATGGCATATTTTTATTTTTTATTTTTTGATTTTGCTATATAAATGGTTGGCGCATTCTGTTTGAAATAACATAAATTATTTCTTAATTATGACCGAGCACAAATATTATAAGATAAAAAATAATTTTTTATATATGAATATTTTGACAAGAATAATTAGGTAAAATTATTGCCTTTTCTGAACAATGTAGTAATAACTTTTATTACGCACTTTCATAGTTAAGTATTTCTATTTAACAATAAATATATGATATTGATAACTAATAAAAATTGATAATTGGACATTATTTCTTTAAATAAATAAAACAAATATTCATTTCAATTCGTTCTTGAAAATTCTGTCAATAATTTATGCTACAAATATTGGATTTGGTTGCTATGCAATTACGGAGTACCTTAGTCGCGTAGGGACATTTAATTCCTGTCCTTGTTTGATCTATTGTCATTGAATTATTATAAAAAAATCGATAATATTTACATTTACATTATCGTTATTTGTTCACAGTTGTTGACAATAGTTACACTATTGTCAATCAAATGAATCTGACAGTAGTACACTTTTGTGAGTCAATTTTCATCAATTTCCCGATTAAGATATTTAAATACTTTTTGTAATTAACGAATTTTCAAACGAAAGGAATGATTTAATTGAATATTTTACAAATTTGTACCTGAAGCAAGAAATGATTTTACGGAAATCAAAAAAAAAAAAAATTAACAGTTCTCTATTGTAACTCAAGGAAGTCTAAAAAATTTGTTTATTTTTTTATCGTCATCTATTCGTTTATTTAGCGTTCTACGAATGGTGTTTTTGCGCAAGCTTTCAGAAGACAGCTGGTAAGCGATGCGTTAAAAAAGAACTCTGACAACAATAAATTATTTCCATTTTTTTTTTCCCCCTGAACAAGGTTTTTATTTGTTTATTTATTTTTTTTTTTTCCAGGTTGAATTATTATTATTATTATATTTCTTTGCATAAAGAGCAAATACTAAATTACCACATTGCCTTAGTAGAAATCATTCATCATCTTTACATTCGGTAAATAAATAAAATTTCGAATTTTAGAAATCAATATTATTTGTTTACAAAAAATATTTGTAGTATGGTATATGAATTTTATTGCTTTTTCATATATTTTGATTCATTAATGTTTATTTAATGATAGTAAACAGTTAAAAGTTAAATATTTTTTGGTGTACCACTAAATATGGGAAAAAATTTTTATTATTATTATTTATTTATTTAACTTTTTATTTATATTTTCTTAGTTTTATTCCATTTCATTAAAAGAAATGTTATGTAGAAATATACTTTTCTACACTTTTTGAAAACATTTATTTTTACAATATCAATAAAATTCTTTTACTAGCTATTATTGAAGGTACGATGCATGTCAAAAATACATACCATTTTAGATTCACAGTGCTATCTAATCTTCCTATAAACCATTTATTAGCAGGTATGTCAGATAAAATACAATTGTAAATATAACAAAACAGGGATGACTAACAAAAGAAGCTGATGTTTTTTTTTTTTTTTTTTGTTTGTAGATACATTGATGAAATTTGACAAGAAGTTGAAAAAAAAAAAATCGATACATATCGTAGTTCATAAAAATTTATTCAATTATCAAAATTGTAAAATTCTTAAAAAGAATTGCGGCGCTTTTTTAAATTAAATAGCATCGTCCCATACACATTTAAGAGTTATCTTTAAAATAATCCGATTTTCACTAAAAATTATATACATTAAAAATAATTAATTTTACTACTCCATGTTCTTTCTTAGTAGAAAGCAACATCTAGATCAAAAAAAGAACCGAAGTGCTCTCAAGGGGAGAAGAGAAGTGGTGAAAGAGGGGAGAGCTTCTGTTGTGATGGAGCACCCGTAGACAGAAGTCTGACTCGGCTCCGTGACGCTGACCTTTTAAGGGATAGAGTTGTCAGCCCTACACCTAAGGCTTTACAGTCATATTAGACAGGACCCTACTAGTTAAAGTGAATTCCGAACCACTATAAACATCCATGGCATCTCCGGGACTCGAACCCGAAAATGTGGCACCGAGCACCAGGACCATCAGGCCTATTACTACTTCATAATTTTAATTAGTAAACAAATATTAATTGCTATCAACTATAGTACAACAAAATACATATATAAAAAAGATAATTGGGTAACTTCTGAGTATTTTGTACTACATAATAAACGTAATCTATGTTACACATGTTTTCGTGAATCTTCAATTAGAGAAAATGTTACAATATAAAAATTCATTCTTTATCATCTTTCCATTGTAACATCCCCAATAGCAAATAGGATAAAAATTACTATGATAGTAATTAATAAATAAATAACAATTAAATTAAATAAACAAAAGACAGCAGTGCTTCAATACTTTCTAGAACTTCCGAGCTTACCATGCGCCAATTTAAAAACAAGCCATAAAAATAACACGTAAGAGCAGACATCAAAAAACGGAATGAGCGTTTCTCATCAACTAAGCAGAAACCATTTAACTTCCCTTTCAACGTTGATAGATTAGCGTCGGTCCCATCGTTAACGAAAAAACGCCACCAGTCAATTGAACTCGAACAAAAAAAAGAAGAAGAAAATCTTTTAGAGAAAGAACATTGAAATTATCTCGGCACACAATTATTAGCAGAGAAGAACTACTTTGTAATCTTCTCCGGAGCCCCGCCCCTCTCTATCTGCAGACGATCTCGCGGCTGATGCCATTCGGCGGCGAAGAAATAACAGCGAGCTGTTTGGATTAATGAAGGACCACTTATGACAACTGTAATTGGACCGGATCTGCAAGAAAGATCCAATCAGTGACTGGATAATCCTCGAGTCTAAAACTTCATCAAGACCGTTGCCATCAGCGGAATCATTAATTTGGCTTAAGGTTGTCATTCAATCGAATCTTTTGGTAGCGAAGATAAATTGTTTTGGGTCGTCCGTCTCAAACGATAACGATGAAATCGATAAGAAGACTTGATTATTCAAAAATAATTTCTTTCTGGGACGACGTGACACCGGATTTAGAGTAACGAAGGCAAAAGGCCATTTTTGCAAATTGCTGTTTGATTAAAATTAAAGTCGAGACTAATCTAATCTGAAGTTTGTCATCAATCATTGATCGTGAACAAGTTGATTGCTGACTTTAAGTTGAGGTGATTGTTTCATGTTAAGTACCTACATAAAATTTTTACCTGTCAAGAAAGTTGAAGAAAAAAATATGTAATTAATACGTAACTAAAATCCTGACTTTAAAAGATGCTATTTACAAGTCGTTAATAAATTGACATGTTTGAAACATTATTATTATATCAATAACTAAAACAATTATGGACTCCATCTGGTATTTTGTAATTGCTATCTAGTATACTGCGTTTTCCCCCTGTGAAGACCTGTACCAAAATACTCGTTACGTAATTTCCTCTTTGAAAAATTAATTAAGTAATCTTGTTTTTTTATTAATTGTAATAATTTTATCAGTATAAAATTCAAGTAGTTGTTGGAAAATTTTGGTCAACTTATTTGTTCATTTATGCTAGAAAAGAGTAATAAGGGATCATCACATCTTGTTCAAGATGTGAATAGATTTTAAAGAGATTAGAATACACCATTAATCATTATATCATCGACATTGACAACTTATTAACATTATAGTAATTTAACCAAGAATTTACTTTTTGAATACCTTTTTTATTTATTTATTATTATGAATTTTTTTTTTTTTTTTTGATAAAATCATTATTGACTATTATAATTTTTGTTCAACTGTAAAAAACGATGATATTAACAATGCTGAATTATTAGCGTTGAACAATGCTGTTAATTCAGCAAAAGCGAATGCTTGATAAAATTATAATAAAAATAGCCAATTTCTTATGTAAATTTTTTTAATTTTACATATATACATATATTATCTGCAACTGCTGGAGGTTTTGCTCCAGTTATTGCAAAAAGCCAAACCATTCTTGAAAATATGTTGAAAGTCTTACTCCGGTAATATGCAAAAACCAAACTATTCTTAAACTATGCTGGAGGCTTTACTCCAGAAATTGTAAAAACAAATAATTCATGAAGTATGATGGAGATTTTATTCCAATAATTGCAGAAATCAAATCATTCTCAAACAATTCTGAAATCTTACTCCAGTAATATGCAAAAACCTAACCATTCTTAAACTATGCTGGAGATATTACTCCAGTAATTGCAAAAGTCAAACCAGTCTTAAACTATGCTGGAGTAAAAACCATGCTGTAGATGTGTTATGCAATGTTGCCCTTATCTTAAAATTAACACTTATTCCAGTCAACAAAATTTTTATGACAATCTTTTCGTTTTCTTCAACAAGAATTCAGTTTGATCAGAACAGATGGATTCTAATTAATACTAAGAATAATTCCGCTCTAATTAATATAATCAATGCTAATTATTAGCGTTGAACAATGTTATTCAATCAGCCTAAACGATTGCTCAATAAAATTATAATAAAAATAACAGATTTCTTGTGCAAAATTTTTAAGTGTTACATATATATATATATATTACCTGCAATTACTGGAGGCTTTTACCAGTAATTGCAAAACAACTATTCGTAAACTATGCTGAGGTTTTACTCAGTAATTACAAAATCCAAACCATTCTTAAACTATGCTGAATAGACCAGTAATTGCAAAAACTAAACATTTTTTAGTAATTACAGTAACTGCAAAAATAAAAAACCAAACTATTCATAAACTATGCTGGAGATCTTCACTCCAGTAATTGAAAAATCAATAAACATTCTGAAATTATGCTGGTGGTCATAATTCATTAATTGCAAAAACCAAACCATTCTTAAACTATGCTGGAGATCTCACTCCAGTAACTGCAAAAATCAATAACCATTCTGAAACTATGCCGGAGGTTTTAAATCAGTAATTACAAAAACCAAATTATTCTTAAACTATGCTGAGATCTTATTCAGTAATTGCAAAAACCAAAACTTAAATTGCTGGAGGTCTTACTCCAGTAATTGCAAAAACCAAACCATTCTTAAACTATTCTGGAGGTCTTACTCTAGTAATTGCAAAAGCCAAACTTTCCATAAACTATGCTGGAGTTTTAACTCCAGTAATTGCAAAAAATCAAACCATTCTTAAACTATGCTGGAGTAAAATAAAATGCTGGAGTGTTTAACCAGTAATTGCAAAACCAAAACCATTCTTAAACATGCTGAGTAAAATCGTGTGTATGCAGAATTGCTAGTATCGTAAAATTATCACTTAACAGTCGAACCTACAAAAATTTCTATGCGCGTCTTTCCGTTTTCTTCAACAAGAATTCAGTTTGATTAGAACAGATGGTTGCTGCAAACCACTGAAGATGATCAATATAAATAAAAAAAAAATATAAACAAGAAATATGAAACAAATTGTGATTGGATGAACGCTACCAAATAATACCTTGAAGAGGAATTGAAACACGTGCTTCAAATTACCAGATCCATTTCGGAACACCAAAGCTAGCTTGGAACAAGGAAAAGAGGTAATTAGTTGTTTCGCAAGATCGGTTATTTTGTGTTGACTTTTCATTCCTGCCATTTTTTTTTTTTTCTTTATGGCGGATGTAAGGAAGGGGAGAGGTGGTGGAGGGAGGAGGGGGGCTGGAAGAAGGCAAGTCAGCTGTTAAATGCAATTAGCGCCTACCCAGGACGGAAGAGGCCCTGATGAAAATTCAATTTTCAAGGTCTTCGTGCTGCAGAACAAATAAATACTTGAATACAAACATAATGAAAGTCAGGGAGTTAACTAGCTATTGCAAGGTTTATAAATGAAATTTTTTTTCTAATAGTAAAAGAAAAAAGATCAAAGCTTGTAAAAATTATATCACATTGATAGCATTGTTATTGTTTAATAATCAAAAATAAATTCGAGATGATTTATTTTAAATAAATAATTCCAAAAAACTGTTGCAAACAAAAGGTGCATTTGAAATTTCGGTTTTAGTTTTTTTATTTATTTAAAAAAAAAGTTCTGTCAGTTATTAAATCAGGGGTAGCCAACCCAAATGATCTTGCGGGCCACTTTGGAAATGCATCCTAACTCCACGGGCAGCATAAAATTATGTATCACCATATTAGATGTAGACCCACTATAGATATTTTTTGGAATGAGAAATTGAAACATAATGAATTTTTATTACTGTGTTCACTATTATTTTTACATGTAGACAAAGACAATATAATAATGATAAAAACGTACATTGTTAAAAAATATATAACACTAAAAATGAAATAAAAAAAATAAAATAATTAAAAAAGTACTTATTTTACTAGGGTGATAGTTGTTTCTCTACTCTTTCATAGCTTTTGCAAATCGATGCGTGCGCATCATGAGTTCGCAGAATATTATTTAATTATAACTGTAAACTCATAAATAAAACAGGAAATATCTGTCCTACATGCGCAAGAATATTATTTTAAAATCAAAGTTAATTTTCTCATCATTTCGACAGTTACTTTTTGAATATATTGCAGAAATGATGTATTTTTAATACATTGGTTTTTCAGTATTTTAGCCATTATAAAAAAAAAATATATTTTGTAAAAGTGTGATCAATCTCACAGGCCGGGAAAATATTAAAGGCCGCAGGTTGGCCACCTCTGTATTAAATAGTTTACTGGTCAATACTTTGTCTGTCAAGATCAGTAATAATCATAGACAATCTTATAGGATAGATGAAGGTAATAGTACATATTTTGAGGCCGATCTGATATAATTGCTTTAGATTTTTTGCCATATGAGAGAAAAAAATTCTGTTAACTTCTACAAGAATATCCAAACTTACACAAAATCCTCATATTCTTCTCACATCCTGCAGCGATTGTGCTCATTTTGAAAATCAGTGACAGACCGCGACATTTCCATAATCTGTAGAAATTATATTCTCAGCCATTCGCATGCTTTCAAACTTTTGCATTCAAGTTTTTTACACTTTGGGATTAGAATATTTGAAGTTTCATTTAAAATGTAATGTCTTAAAATGTTTTGAAAGGTTTTATGTAAACAACCAATCATTTAAAATATTAGCTAAAATATTCAGCATCAATATTTAAACTTGTAATAAAGAAATTCCCCAATAATTAACTTAATATTAACTTATTTTGAAGTGTGCAGATTGGCTGACCAGATTGTAACTTGGTGTGGTTGGATTGAGATAGGCGCAGGTTGGAGAGAACTCACAGCTTTATTAACACACGCACAAACACCATACATATACAATTAGAGGCATGCAATATTTAACACGTTTAAAGACAAGATAATTACAGATTCGTGGAAGGACTCCATTTCTAAGCCGAAAAGCCGAAACATGGATACGCACAGGGTGCACGAAATATACTTTTTCTCTCCGGGACACAGTTTGTAGGCCAACTAAAGTGCCGGGATGCGCTAAATATATATTTCCTCTCGGGATGAGAGACTATTAACTAAACATTCTTCAGCGTTAGCGGAGGTTGCGCTGTACTTCCTCTCGAGAGAGTATCGTGGCCTACTGATAAATTCTCTGAATGCCACAAAGGGGTGTTCTTGTTAATGTGAAGGTGGAAGCACAGTTACAATTTATAATAAAACGATACTTCAGATTTATTGAGTCGCCAGTCAAAAAAGAAAATAAAGGTTGCCACAAAATTCACCCAAGAAGTAATATTTTAATCAAGGTTACAAGATTTCTTTTAGAAAAAATTTGATGTACTCCCTCCCCACCTGAACTCCAAGCCCAAAGGTGCATTTTGTAGGGAAATCAGTTCTTTGATTACCACATATTCAGAGACTATTTAGGATGCTTATTAATTCAAATCGTGTAATTTTGGGTCACCTTGTAAATTAGTTTTTCACCAATCATATAAAAATCGTGAAAACGAAATTACTTCCTTATCAACTCAATTTTATAACTAATAGCAGTGCTTTTAGTAGTAAAATAAGAAATTAGCAAATCTAAAAAGTAATAATAATAATAACAATAATTTAATTAACGAAATTGTATTGCATTGCCTAATTAATTAAATAAAGGAAGGCAATACTAAGTCATTACAATTCATTAGATATGAATGATTGGAAATGCATTAATTTGGAACAAAATTTACAACAACTGATTTACATACGACTCAAAACACGAAATAGCAATAAATAATAATAATATTATATGCATTTTTTATTAGTTCTTCTTACATCAACAGCCCATTTCTTTCAACTTTGTTTATGGCTATATAATTGCAGTAAAGTTCATTGCAGTATTTCAATATCGCTCACATTTATTGGGAGTATATTTTATTTTTTTGGTATCTTTGTTTGGATGTTGATTTCATGCTAACAATAATTCAAAAATTCTTAACAAAATTATAAATATATTTTTTTTGTTTTACGCAATCTCTCGTTCTCTTGTTGTTGTTGTTGTTATTGGTTTATTTATTTATGTTTTTATTTATTTATTTATTTTTTAGTATTGGTCAGATTCTTTCGATTCGTAGCGCAGTGACAACTTGCGTGCTATCATGCAAGAGAGTTTTATTTCGAATCCGTTGATTGCATTCGTTGCAGGCATGGCTTTCAGAAACTAGAAGACTCGAATGAGGGACAGGACATGTGAATTCAAACTGCCTGATAGGAATTTTCAGAGTTTTCTCCCATATTATAAGCAAATGCTAGTAAGTAAACATAAATGAATTAGAAGTCATGCTGGAATGTAACTCCCTTTCTTCTCCTTTTGTCCTTCTTTTTCTATGGCATACCAAAGTGGAACACAAAGCCCACCGATGTCCAGATTAAAAAAAATAAGAATAATAATAAATAAATAATAATAAAAAAAAACCCTCAAGTTGATTAAACTCGGTAATATTTTTTTATTTTGCTATTAGGAGAAAATTATTTTTGAAGTTCATTTATTGTCAATTGGCTGTTATCCAATGTGAGTGGAAGCATAAAACAGAATGCACCAGATAAAATTTAAATCATTTTAAGTGAAGTAAAAAATTGCAAATGTAAAGTAAAATGAATGAGCTTTTTCAAAAACACAAACTTTTATTTATTAAGAGTTTCAGAATTACTAATAAATTCTCTTTGATTGGGACATAACTCATTATTTTTTTTAAGTGAATAATTCTTAATTTTTAGTAACATGCTTCTTTCTTCTTTTTTTTTTTTTTACTCCTAATTTTCTCTCTCAAGTAATAAGTCAAAACCTTATTTTAAACCTTATTAACCGTATATTTCTCTTTAATCAAAGAACTTTCTCATAATTATTCAGACAAAAGAAAATCATTTTCAAAATAGGCTACTTATTTCACTGACAACTGATGACATTAAAAAAAAAAAATTAATTAAATACTTGTATTTAGTTTCTATCTTTCGCTAAAATTAATTAATAGCAACTACGTGTATTATAATTATACACATATGCATTATAATATTATTCTGATTAATTTATTATAATTCAGAACAATGATATTATAATGAATAATTTTGAAAAACGATTATTTTTCAAAGGAAAGAAATTAAATACTTGTAGTTAGCTTCTATCTTTCAACAAAATTGATTAAGCAATTACATAGAATATTATTTAAAAGCCTCTGTTATTCGTTACTATTAAAAATAAAATTAATTGTCTTAAAAAATCAAATCTACTGCGATATGTAGTGATGAAAAAAAAGGTCCATAAAAGGTTTGAGTTTTATTGCTGTAAATAGTAGATGCAACATTTAACAACAACACAATCGATTTCTCTTTTAACAACAACACAATCGATTTCTCTTCTTAACAACAACACAATCGATTTCTCTTCTTAACAACAACACAATCGATTTCATCTTTACAATTAAAAAAGAAATGATGCCGACTTTATGTCGAACGCTAAATAATTCTTTAGATAAATTAGAATTTGCCTTTAGTAACTAAAATTTCTTATAATTTTTGGTATTTAAGATTATGAACTTCGAAGTATTGCTTTGATATTGTAACGTCACGGCCTATATTAGACCTATAAAGACTTCAAGAAGAGGGACACTTTCAGGCTCATAGGAATGCTTTAATTATTATTTACTACCACTATATATATACAAATAATGTACTCTGGATTATTATACAAAGAAATAAAAATAAATTGTATATATATATATATATATATATATATATATATATATATATATATATACAATTTATTATATATAATAATAATGAACTCTGGATTATTATGCAAAGAAATAAAAATAAAAAACACAATTTTATCACAATTGCACGATTAAAACATAAGTGTAGTTCACTCCGAGTCAGAGATTTTCAGAATTCTCTAGTCTACGTCGAATCTAATTGCCTGGTCTACGGCAGACCTTAAATATCACACAGCGGGATTCACGAAACCACAAGAGGCTCACTTTGAAAACAGGCCGATACTCCCGCCTTTCACTGTAATGAATGTCAATTTAAGAGAAAAAAAAAAAAAAAAAGAAAAAGAAAAACAGCACTTTCGGTCGACTCGTCACAGAACTCTCTCTCCTCTTCCTCAAAAACCTTCCTTTTAAGACAATCCGTCAAGAGAAGGGGTCAGCTTCGCTCACTTCTCATTGAGTAGACATTTCTCAGTTCGTCATCTATCACCAACCACATTGGAACAGCTCATGGTATAGTCCATATTCGATCTGTAGTTGTTTCGACATATGAATGTCGCACAAACATTCGCTAATTTAATAAGTTTCATTATCCATGATACTGAATATCTGCTATCAGATTTGAGTGTGGCTGAGGATTGAGGTTGAGGTTGCTTTTTCATTAGTACAAAACACTAATTGCATGTACTAACACTAGTTAGTATTAGTACATGCAATTAGTGTTTTGTACTAATGAAAGCAACCTCAATCTCAATACAATACAGTACATGCAATACCATGCCACAATACTGCTTTTGCCTACGTCAAATTTGAGTGATGGGTTGTTATTGTGTACTTGTCAAATAACATGCAGAATTTATCTTTTAAAATAGGATCTTAAAATATTCAAACAGCTGTTAAAAAGAATTTTGATAGACTACAGAAAAATTAAAGGAAATTACATCACATAACATTTTTTTTACTCGAAAATAATATTAAATTAGTAATAATTGATAAATAACATAGTAGTGAAGTCTATAATTTTTTTTTTTTTTTTTTTTTTTTTTTTTTTTTTTAAATAATGGTGTACCACATAGGGTACATACACATATGATGATTAGATCACGGAAAACTTTCTCCCTACAATTAATGTATAGAACAACTCATTTAGTTGGCTGCATAATTTAACGTTATAAAACAAAACTTTATTCATAAGCTTGTCTGAACCATCAATTTTAAGTTTAAAATGGGAATGTTTTTATATCCTTTGTTACTTGCGCAATTTTTTTTTTTTTTTTATTTCTTTTTTCATATTTTTTATCTTCATACAAATGGATGGCCCTAAAAAATTACCTTAATGATTGATTGTTTCTTAATCCATTTAACAACCATTTTCAAGGCTTTTTAGATCGAATGTCACGATTTCACAATTAATCTTTTCAACAGGTTCCTCATTTTGATCACTCTTTTGAAAAGAGAGGTTGAAAATAATCCGGTGTGTTATAACATACCTCAATGTGATGTAAGAGTTGAGGTGTTTCAACCACAGCTAAATTCCTTGATTTTAATTTTAGGAAGATAAAGTTAATTAAATTTATTATTAAACTATAGTTTAGTATTAGATGCAATAATAAACTGTAGTTTAGCATTAGATTTATTATTAAACTATAGTTTAGCTTAGAACATGGTTTTGATCAGGTACTTTCTAAAAAGTCTTCAATAAAATTATCTAATCAAGTTGATTGATTTGATGGCTGTTATTTAATTTTTTTTTTTAATTCTAATGTAGTTGGCAAACACTTAAACAAGGCAAGCGCTGCACCGACGTTACTCACTTACCATTACCCAGGAGGTGCGTGTAGCTTGAAGATAAACTGCAGACGAGGATTAACAATACCTAATGCTCTACGATCATGTCTAACCCGGATCTACGGTTTAAAGTGGATTCCGAGTCATTACCATCTATGGCACCGCCGGGACTCGACCCCGAAACCTGTGGTACCGAGCGCCAGAGCTCTGGCCACTAGGCCATTCGGGCCCTATTTAAATATTTATTGTTTTGTTTATTTATAAGCAGATATCACCTACTATGGTCTATCTTCAGTGAAATGATATATATCATATATTTATTCATCATCATCTTCAATAGCACGGCAGTCCAGAGTGGGGCAAGGCTTTCCTTTGAAGAGATTTCCATGCATTCCTATGAGTGACAATGATCCTCCAATTCTAACCTTTAGCAGAGCAAATTCTTTTTCAACTGCTTCTATCCTTAGCAACTTGGACCGTCCCTGTGGTTTTGCCAAAAACGAGCCTTTTACAGGGTTTAAATCATTCATTCTAAATACATGAGCAGCCCAGTTTAATCTATTGATCTTAATGAATTTTAAAATATCTGAGTCTTTATAGCGTTTATACATTTCTGCGATGTACTGTTTTCTCCAACAATCACTTTCCCTAACACCTCCAAGAATAGCCCTTAAAATCTACCGCTCAAATATACTCAAATAGGGCCTCATCAGATCCTGACAAAGTCCAAGTTTCAGAGCTGTAGACAAATTAAGTCGATAAGGGTTTTTATATAACAAGAATTTTGTTTTTCTGCCTATTAATTGATTTAAACAGATTTCTTAACCAAAAAAGGCCCTATTGGCAATCGATTTCTGACAATTAATTTCTGATCTTAAATGTTTAAAACTAAGTACAGATTCAAAAGTGAAAGTGCCTAAAATTATATTGGGTGTATCCTGACCAATATATATTTATTACTTTGGTAAATTTAGTTACTAAAAATATCAGCTAAAAAGGCAAAAAGGCAAAAATAAAATAAAATAATAATAATAATAATAATAATTTGCTTTATTCCTTCCTCAGATTTCATAAATTTATTTAAGTGACTTTTTTAAATTGTTGACGAATGAGATTGTAACGTGTATTAAACAATTCTTTTGAATTCTAATTTTGAAATTTTCATTATAATTTTTCTCAGTGTATTATTTACTGTGTTGTTATTTATAATTAGAAAATATTTAAATACAATTAGAAAATATGCTCAATGTAAGTTGAAATTTTTATTACTTTACTAAGTGAAGCTGGGCTTGCTGACATTTTGATTTCTATAGGGAGTATAGATTTAATATATATATATATAAATCCCAAAATAATAATTCTTAAAAAACAAACTATTGAAAAAATAAAGGAGCGATAGGCAAATATATATATATAAGATATGAAAACGTTAATCGATTTATTTGATTTTCCATGTAAATTATTTTATATTAATTAATAACAAAGAAAGAAAAAAAAAAATAATATAATTCCTATATAAAAAGGAAAAAAATGAATTCTGGAATTCTGAAATGAATGAAAAATGAATCTTTATAAAGTAAAATATCCTTAAGAAAAAATTGAACTTTTTAATGGATTAAATAGCAATTTCTATGTCCACATTAATTAATCAAAACCATATCAAATATTCAAAAGGATTGATAAAACAAAAAAGCAGACACAAATATTTAATTTATCTTTTTTGTGAAAAAATAAATAAGTGATTATTAATAAAGAGTTTAAAACGTAAAAAAAAAAAAAAATAATAATAATATAATAAATAAATAATAAAAAAGGATAATAAAAAAAAAATTAGCATTATCGACCGGAAAATTAATAAATTATTTATCAATGAATAGAAATCAAATTTAAAAAGATATTAAATATAAATTATAAATCAAAAATATAAATAAAAAATATATCCACGTAAAATTTCCTCGCAAACAACATTTGATGATTTTAATTAGAAAACGATTTCATAAATACATTTCCGCTTCAACAAAACTATATCAAAAGATTAATAATGAGGAATATAAATATTTAATTTATTTCATTATATCAAACAGAAATAATTATTATTTATAATGTACAAAAAATAAAAATGTTTATATTAGAGCCTAATACCTAAAACTAAAATGAGTTATTTTAATTAAACTCAAACAAAAAAAATTTCAAAAAATTTTGATTTTATATTCTAGAATAGGTATGGAAACAAAAATAATTCTTAAACTTATTTACTTAAATATTTACAAATTATTTATTATATCTAAAATAAATGAAAACGATTTCATAACTTTTGTAATTTCTGTATCTTCATTTTTATTAGATTAAAAACTTGATATCAAAAATGTCATTTTATTTAATAAAAAAAATAACTTGATAGATTTTTTAAAATTATTCCTTTTTAATAATTTTCTTTTGGCAGACTTAAAAAAAAAAAAAAAAATCGGAATTAAAGAAATTAGATCTGTCAGCATTTGGTTTTATATTTATATAAAATTTCTATTCTATTTTTATTCTAATTTCTATTCTAATTTATTTATTATCTAGATTATGTATATTTTTTATTTTTATTTTTTATGCAAATAATGTAGAGCATGTAAGAGCAAACGATTTTTGAACAGAATTTTTATCATTTTAAAATATGATTTTTATTTCATTTAAAAATAGCTAGTAAGTTTTTCCTGGATTTTATTAACGTGCGAGATAAATAAATTATAAATTCAGGGGAAAAAAAAAAAAATAATAATTCTAAATTTAATTAATGGAATTCCAATTTTAGTTATAAGAAATACTGACAGATATACACACATAAATCTCTTGCTTTATATATATATATATATATATATATTTAATTTTTTTTTCAATCTTATTATTGAATTTAATTATATGAATGTTTTTTTAAACTGTTAACGAACGATATTGTATCGTGTATTGAACAATTTTTTGAAATCCAATTTGGAAACTTTCATTCTTTTTTTCTCTTTTTATGTTTCTAATGTTTGAATGTTTATTTTTCTTACTGTACAAAATCCTCAATTAAGTCTTTTCTAATTATTAAATCTGTTTTCTATTAATTATTTAAGATTTGACTAATAGATATAGATACAAAAATGTATACTAAGATTTATGATAAATCGTTATGCATCCATATCATTTTTGTTCAATAATAAATAATACAAATATTATTTATTATAACATTTTTATCTTTATGATTACAAAAGAGTACATAATCAATGTTCCTAACCGTTCCACTATGAAATTATCTAAAATACATTTTTAAAAAAATTTTTAAGTTTATTCTGCTTTACGTTGGATACCATGTTCTAAATAATGAACTACGAATACTCCTAGATTGGATGAGAGGAATTATTTTGAATGTATACACCACACATTTTTAATGTGCTATATCCATTTCACTAAATTACTACAACATTTATTTTTCACGAATTTCAATTGTTATTGAAAAAAAAAAAATGAAAAATTTCAAGGGAAAATTTTGGCAATATCACAATCAGTTTTGAAAACAATATGACTGTGGTAAAATCACAGTGATTTGATATTTAACCCATCTTTAAAAATGACTAATTTTTAACATGTAATAATGTGTAATGTAACATGTAACATGTATAATTTTTAACAATTCAATTAACAGGACTATTTATATATATTAGTGGTACGGTTATAATGTAGATTGTATTGTAGTATCTTGATGGTTCAAGTACCGGTGGTGCCATGGATGCTTGTAGTGATTCTGAATCCACTTTAAGCCGTAGGTCCCGGTCTAATATGTCTGTTTACGGTGTACGGCTGACAACCCTACCCCGTAAAAAGAAAACATCTCTCGTCTAAAAATCTGCCAAAAAAAAAAAAAAAAAAAAAAAAAAAAGGCAGACGGCCTCGGCCCACTATGCATGGGGCTGTTGTGCCAATGATGATGATTATTTATATATATTAAGTCATACAATCTACATTATAACCATACAACTTGTTGATGATGATTCTCGCTTGTACTAGACTGATTGGTGTCGAAAATTATTTGAATATCATTTATCGAAGCACATAGTACTTTTTGATGTATGATTGCCAGTACTTTTGATACACTAGTACCAGTGCTGATATTCAAGTGCCAGTACTCCGCATTCTCAAGCTGAGAATGAAACCACGAACGATTGAATTGATAAAATATATGTCAGTTTGTGTACGCTGGAAAACAAATATTGTACTTATTTTGATTCTTTGACTTTAGTGGCCATTTTGCAATTGAACCCGGATATTTATGTTTTATATTTATTTGAGCAAAGGACATATGGGCTAATAGTGTGATTTATGATGTTCGTGAAGAAATTCCTGAAAAATTTTGCAATATGCCCATCCCCATCTTAAAATTGTTATGAATAACATTGTTTTTGATAAAGGAAAATGCATTGGTAATGATTTGTAAGATTTTATTTTGGAAAACTTATATCATCTTTTTATTTATTTATCATCTAGTTGAAGCCCTAGATAGGTGTTACATCAATAAGAATACATCTGATTACTTGTTTATAAAGGATGACTTAATTTGGGATTTTTAATATTTGTCAATTAGCAATAGATTTAGGTGAATTTTCTCCCAGAATTTATCCTATCAGACGTTGAATTGGCTTCTAAATGTGAGTTAGCATGGGAAATGTGAGTCTTTATATCAAAGGGTTTCACCCGGATATAACGCTGTAGAATGCTAGCCAATATTAAATCTAGGTGGGTAGTGGATAAGACTTCTTATTGGCTAGGTACTACGGCGCAAAATCGTGTGAAAACCTACCTTTAAGAGGGTTTGATGCCATTGTAATTTAAAAAACATGCACTCTCAAAGAAAACAATTACTACTACTACTATTACACTGTGCTTAGAGCTGAGTTGCCCCTTTTACGGTTTGGAAATGATGTGGGTGAGAAGAAGTATGATTGGGCTCTGTGACGCTGTACAGTCATAGGAGACCGGGACCTATGGCTTAAAAGGGATTCCGAACCACTGCAAACATCCATGGCAACACCGGGATTCGAACCCAAAAACTGCGGTACCGAGCGCCAGAATGCTAGCCATTCGACCATCGGGCCCCCACAATTGGAACATTCGTAATTTCAGCATATTTCCTTGATTTTTACAGGAGGACATACCAGCCTACTGTTTATCATTTGCATTTCCTGCATTGCCATGTAATTTTTTCGATTTTGTATAATTTTTTTCGAACAAAATTTCCTGAGTTTGCAAACCAAGTAAGTTGTCCACCATGCTACACTAGGCCCCGCAATATTCGTTACACTTTCAAAATAGCTACCAATAAAAGTCAGATTTCATTTAAAAATTCTCACAGTCCCAGTTACCTAATAGGAGATCATCCCCTAATACAGTCCGGATCTCTCCCCCATTCTAAAAATAGCCCGAATGTGAAAGCACACCGATTATTTCTCTTTTAAAAACTCTCACTCATTTTCATAATCTGACGGACGTAAAATACTCCTTCTCCCTTATGCTTTCATTTAAAAAAACAACAACCTCAATAGCAGTAACGCGTACTCCATATGGATTACCATCTCTCTGCAGAGGATTAAACCATCTTCTAAAGATGGTAAAAACTCTGCGTTCCATTCTAAAAGCCTGGAGGGAGGTTCGAATAATAGCTGGGCTCTCTGTCTTCAATATTCCGTATATTTTTTATTACTTAATACCGCTGCCATGTGTTACATATCATTTTATACTTATAAATAGTAACTCAGAATGGAAAATCTGTAATACTTTTGCCCTATACGAACTGGTAGAGGGATTTAAAAAACTGTGTTGGGTGGATTAAAAAAAATGAATTATTTGTTTGAACCAAAACGGGTTGAAAAGTGAATATATTAAATGTATTTTTCGATGTGGTTATAAGTATATTTTTTTCGGTTGGGGTTCCATAGCGTGGGTCGAAACCGTTGTCTTTTGTCTAGGACCCAATTTTTAAACGCACGAGGCGTAAAAGATTTTTTTGTGGTTGGATTTAAACACCACTAAAGCGTGAGAAAAGAATTAAAAGGAATATCGTCACACGCATTTAATTTCACCGTGTTTGCTAACATCAAAAGAGTGTGAAGATTTTAACAATATATTTCAGCACGGACATTATAAAAAAAAAAAAAAAATCCTGTATTTATTTACTGGTATATTGAGTAAAATTGTATTGGGAATCATATGAATGAATATTTAGGCTAATAAATATTTGGCTTCTTTTCAAAATAATAATAATAATAATAATAATAATGAATAAATAAAAAAAATTAAAAAAATCACAGAGAGAGGAAAATTTTTGAATTGTTAATTGATGCAATTAATGTTTTTAAAACCTAAAAGATTAAAATGGTTTTGATTTATGATGATAAATTTAAAAAAAAAAAAAAACGATTCTTTAAAGTAAGTTGATTGGTGAGAATTACAGTAGAATCACAATTATTAGAGTTGAGCTGGACTTAGATCAGATAAACCTCATTAGCATAAATCGTCATTAAAGGAGGAGACAAAACATAAATTTACGCATAATTTATTAATTTGTATGGTACTACATGTATTTACAATCTATATGATGTACATTTCCAACACTTTCATAAAAATGGAGGATGTAATTGTTCATTTGAAGATGTCTTTGATATATTTTGTATGTTGGATGGTATAAAAGTTTTCTCATTGCATTGTTATTGTGTAAGTGTCATCAAAATTGCAGGTGTAGCTTCTTCTTGCTACTCATTGCGACATTTTCAATCGAACTGTCGGGATTTTTCTGTCGGGTATCGTTTTCATTATCACTGTTGAGTTGTTCACGATTTTTACCATGTGTTTAGTTTTTATCATGTCAATTGTAATTCCTTGCTGTTCATCTGTGTTTATCCTCTACTTAATGCTTTATCGTTATTTTCAATATGAAGCAGACCACAGTTGCTAGTCAAATAATAAGTTTATCGTTATGCGCACATCCAACATGTATCTTCCGTAGGTCCATTTGCCAGACGCAATCTATCGTACATTTCATGAAAATTAATGAAGATAGTAGTTTGTGGTTAAATGCCTTTTTTTTCTCACACAAACAAGTTCGCATAAGGGTCATACTCATCATGAATTTCTTCAATGGGTGGTAATGCCGATTTACTTCGTATTGAAGAAGATGAAACAAGCCTATACGATATATATTTTTAAGGAAAATAAATAAATCCTATATAAAAAAATTTATCGGCTGAGCCGATATACAGGCGATAAATATATTAATCAATTATCGTTCAAAACTGAAAAAAGAAAACAGATTAAATAAAAAATAAAAAGCTATAGAATTCCAAACGATTTTATAAAAAAAAACACGAAAAAATGAAAGGAAATAAAAATAAAAGACTATAGAATTCCAAATGATTTTATAAAAAAAAGCACGTGAAAAAGAAATAATAATAATAATAAAAACTATAGAATTCCAAAAGATTTTATAAAAAAGCACGTGAAAAGAAGAAATAATAATAATAATAATAAAAACTATAGAATTCCAAATGATTTTATAAAAAAAGCACTTGAAAAATTAAAAACAAATCTGTAAGAATTCCAAGCGCTTTTATAAAAAAGCACTTGCAAGAAATTTAAAAAAAAAAAAAAACTGTAGAATTCCAAGCGATTTTTATAAAAAAAACACGTGAAAGGAAATAAAAATAAAAGACTATAGAATTCCAAATGATTTTATAAAAAAAAGCACGTGAAAAGAAAAAATAATAATAATAATAATAATAATAAAAACTATAGAATTCCAAATGATTTTATAAAAAAAAGCACTTGAAAGAAATTAAAAAAAAAACAAATCTGTAGAAATTCAAGCGATTTTATAAAAAAGCACTTGAAAGAAATTAAAAAAAAAAAAACTATAGAATTCTAAACGATTTTATAAAAACACACGTGAAATTAAAAAAAAACTATAAAATTCAAACGATTTTACAAAAAAACAAAACAAATAAAAACACGTGAAAAGAAATAATAATAATAAAAACTATAGAATTCTAAACGATTTTATAAGAAAAACGCGTGAAAGAAATTAAAGAAAAAAAAACAATATGAAACATTGAAAGTGATCAATTAAACGATAAAACTGACCAAGGACACGAAAATTCCAGTTACCAAAACAAAACCCATAATTTTATGGGTAAAAATTTTGACTTTGAAATTCCTTCTTGAGTCCGAAATTGTCCGGCGACTCAGTGACTGGACAATCCGCGACCGCTGAAGCACCGACCTCTGAAAAGGAGGCTGACACTTGTCTAAAGCGCCGGACTCCATTAATCACCCGGACTGACCACCGTCCGTCCCCGCAGAGAGAGTCTCCCAAACGATCAGTTAACTCTATTGAGAGCGGCCGCTCCGCTGACCCCTTTGTAAGGCGAGGAGACTGCGGCCAGAGAGTGGTCAGTCATTACGATCAATGATCCAGCACAGTGTCCGGTTTGTAACAATTAGACTTGTCCCCTCCGTTGGGGATCGTCCGCAGAGTTCAAAGGGTTGTGCGCAATGTGCTCAACACTCATGTAAAAATTAAAGATAGCTTCTTTTTTTAAATGTTTATTTTAAATTAATTTTTATTAATTAAGTTAAGTTAAGTTTAAGTTTTAGGTTTTTTTTTTTTTTCTCAAATGAAAAGAGCAGTTTTTGTACAATAGAAAGTAAAGTGGTGAAAGAATTAAAACATGAATGCACAGACGTGGACCAGTTCACCATTCGTCATTTTCTTAAAAATGCATTAGATAATGCATAAGATTTCTCTAAAAATTATAATGATAATACAACAGATTTTTTTTTTTTTTAAAATGCTATAGATTTCTTTAAAAAATTAAATGATACAGTAGATTATTTTAAAAATAAAATAAATAATATAAGAGATTTCTGCAAAAATTATATTAGATAACACAATAGATTTCTTAAAAATTACAGTATATAATACAATACACAGCATAATCGATTTTTAAATATACAATAGATAATACAATAAAAATTCTTTAAAAATTATAATAGAGAATACAATAGCTTTCTTTAAAAATCAAATTGTTAATTCAGCAGATTTCTATAAAAATACAATAGATAATACAATACTTGACATAACATATTTCTTTAAAAAATAGAATAGATAATACAATAAAAGTCTTTAAAAATATAATTAAAAATACTCAGACATGTGTACACAGCGATTTACATCTAAAAAAAAATAGTGTTTAATAATATTTTTATTTCATTTAATTGTATGTATAAAGGCAATATGATAGATGTATTCCATATATTTCCTTAAATATATATAGCTAATGCATTTATTATAATTTTAAATTGGAATACATAGATATTAATAAAGAATTTGATGAAGAATTCTAATTTTTTAGTATGTGATTGATTTTCGTAGTTTTCATTCCCAGAAGTGATTAGTAAATAATTTTTATTTAGTGATTATTTTCTATCATTACTTAAGAATTTTTGTGCACAAATATAAGAGATCCAAATTGATTCTAAAGGTAATATTGGTAGGTCATTAAATGACTTTTTATATTATACGGTCATTTTTTGACAACTTCGGGATAATAGACGGGGACCTACAGTTTCATATGGATTCCGAACCACTCACAAACATCCATGCTACCGCCACGATTGGAACCTGAAAGTGTGGCGCCAAGGCCAAAGTGCTAGCCAGCTGGTCATCAGGCCTATTGAGCCGCCGTAAAAAATATAATTTTCAAGCACTTAATAGTTATAAGAGTTATAACAGACAGATTTAATTTACAAGAGATTTAATTTTTCACTTTTGCGTATCTTTGATTAATTATAAAGATTCAACTAGGGCCTGATGGCCGAGTGACTAGCGCTGAGTACCACAGGTTTCGGGTTCGAGTCCCGGTGGTGTCATAGATGTTTGAAGTGATTCGAAATCCACTTTAAACTGTAGGTCCTGGTCTAATATGAATGTAGCGCTTTTGGCATAAACCTGACAACCCTACCCCATAAAAAGAAAATAGGAATCAGCCTGTAAGCAGACGGCCTTGGTCCACTATGGAGTTCGTCAATGAAAAGATATTTTCAACTTTATAATGAAACAAATATCTATTTAAAAAACTATGTTATTGTTCTAATGCAGCTGGCAATACAGAGACAGTTAATCTTTATGCCGTAAGAAAAGGGCTGCGCCTATTTATTCATTTGGCACTACCCAAGGGGGGCACGTGTAGCTTCAAGGTATGCTGCGGAAGAGAGTAACACTACCACCACAACGCTCTACGATCCTATTAGATCTGGATCGATGGTTTGAAATGGACTCCGAACCATCACAAACATTAAACAAACGCCGGTATTCGAATCCGGAACTTGTGGTATCGAGCGCCAGAGCGCTAGACACTCGGCTATCAGGCCCACTATTTAAAAATTATAGATAAACTAGAAAAGAAAATATATTTGCTGCAAAATGCATTAAAAAACATTCATTTTTTTATTAAAATTTTCTTCAGAAAAATTGAAATATATAAGTTTCATTCCATCCCATGCACTTACTACACCATCCTCACATGCGGACAGCAGCCATGCAACTCCCTATTTAGAGAACACGGCATGCAAAAGCGCCTGTCGCAGCGGTCATTTGACCACGACCACTGGTCAAGAGGGGTGAGTTAATGTCCGAGGACCTCCCGTCGCGCTGCAAATGGACCGAGAGCTCATTCGAGGTGGACAATGGTCAGTTGGTGGGCATGCGGCGAGTACTTGATGAGAACAAGACGGAAGTGGATTGCGAACAAGCTATTGATGTAATCGCAGCAGGAATCGATTGGATTTATATCATCATTATATATACTGATTTTTTTCTTGATGCTTAAAAGAATAAGGCATTAAAATAAAATTATTTCCAATGGCAAAACAGTTAAACAAAAAAAAAAAAAAAATACATACAACAACAACAACAAAATAATACAACAAATACAACAAAACATGCTGAGACAGAGTTCATTAATCTAACAATAATGCCAATTTGCAGATCTTTTAGCCACTAAAAAGTGTTACCAGGTGCACCACGGGGAGGTAGATCTTTTGCGCCCCCTGACATTAATACATAGGTTATATATATAAATATATTTAAAAACATTTATCAATGCAAATAACTAATAGAACACTATTTTGTATATTATATATCTGATAATTTTACCTGCTAATAGGCCAGAAATTTGAAATATACAATACATATTATTACGCATAAGAATTTAGATTAGAATAAGAATTTAAGATTGGTATAAGAATAAAAATTTCTTATTTGTTTATTATTTATCAGATTAAAATCGTACCACTTATTCAAGATGCGAATTTAAATAAAAATATTTTTTGTTGTGAAAAGTTCCATAAAGTTCGTAATGAATTTTTTTAAACAATACATTTTTATTTGCTTTTGTTTGTTGAAGGGTTGGTATTTATTTATTTTTATTTTTATGTTTTGCATTGATTATTTACAAACATTAATTACTCTGAACACTCAATGATAAGAAAGGATCGATTGTGTTGATATTTTTAATTAATTTCTGCTGTCTTCACAGTTGCTTTTTATTACCTGTAAAAATCAGGAAAATAAAATATTCTATTTAATTAATTAACAAATTAAGAACTATTTTTGTAAAATGAAGTTATATATCTAGCTACCTACACAAATAAAATAAATATATATATATATTGTGCTATTAAACCATAATAGCAAAAGAAAATTCTGAGATCCGGGAAAATTCTAAAGTTAACAAAAAATGAAAATTAAAATTGCTATTTAAAACACAATTAATTACCCCCCACCTCAACAAAAAAAAAAAAAAAAAAAAAAAAAAAAAAAAAAAAAAAATTTCAAAGCAGTTTCTTTTAACAAATGAAAAATTTTTTAATTAATTTTTTTTTTTTTGTAATATTAAAAAAAAAAAATAAATAAAATAAAATAAAGAAGTAAAATAAAAGAACAAAAAAGAAGAAGGAAAATGCAAACCATAATAGCAAATGAATGTTTACTTAAGATACTGTCGTTTGCATTTCTTTTTGTCATGCATTCTGGTCAAAATTTAAAATGCAATAATTAAAAACATTAGTAATTTTCTTTTACTGGAATTAAAAATATTTTTTTATTTTTATTTTCATAAACTTTTAAAGCGTTCGAGATTTTTTCATATATATATATATATATATGAATGACTTTCTATCAGACAAGGGCAAGAATAATGTTTAACAAGGACAAGAATAATATTTTATCCTTTCACAGCCTTGCCAACTGGCTAATTATAAATTTAAGGTATAATTGCTTTTGGTAAAATATAACAAACCAATAGTTTCTCTTAGAATATTATTTTATTTTTTAATTAAAAAATTTGTAAATCAAATTAAAATTGGAATTTTATTATAATATGCAAACATATTTTTATTACAGTGCGAGATCTGTGGTAAAATTCTAAAGTTAACAAAAGTGAAAAATAAAATTGCCATTTAAAACACAGTTAATTATTCCCTCGTATGCAAAAAAAAAAAAAAAATACTAAAATAAAATAAGATAATTAAAAAAAATACTAAAATAAAATAAGATAATTAAAAAAATAATTAAATAAAATAAGATAATTAAAAAAAAAAATAAATAAAATAAAATAATTAAAAATACTAAAATAAAATAAGATATTAAAAAAAAAATACTAAAATAAAATAAGATAATTAAAAAAATAATAAAATAAAATAAGATAATTAAAAATAAATAAATAAAATAAAATAATTAAAAAATAAATAAAATAAGATTATTAAATTAAATAAAAAGAAATAAAAAGAAAAGAAAAGAAATAAAAGAAAAATAAAAAACGTAAAAGTGCAAACCATAATAACAAATTAATGTTTACTTAAGATACTATCGTTTGCATTTCCCTTTGTTATGCAATATGGTCAAAATTTAAAATCGTTTGTAATTTTCTTTTACTGGAATTAAAATTTTTTTTTTTATTTTCATATACTTCTACCGCGTTCGAGATTTATTTACTTCAACTACTATTAGAATTAACTTTTTTTTTTATTTCTGACAAAGATGTTATTCTTAATGTTAATGTTAAGAATTCTTAGAGTTATTCTTATCAAGGAAAAATTATTATTCATATAAATAATTTCTATTGTAATATCGATAAACAAATATCGTTTTTTAGAATATACATTTTAACAATATGTATAAATAAGAATTTTTAAAATAATTTCAATTTTAAATAATATTTTAATAGTATTTTTAAATAATGTTTTTAATAAATCGAATTATAATAAAGTTAATAAATTGAAATTTGCGATGGATTTTTAGTTGGTTAACTATCATTAAATTATAAAAATTTTAAAAATTATTTTTTTTTTTTCTCTCTCAACAGGAATTGTACGATTGTATAATTCCTCTGAACCTGTGAGTTACAGTTGTCAGAAACGAATATACTATATGGCAATTTTAGCAGAATATCTCGGATTGACATGTAAGCTGCTTTGAGAGAATTTTTTCTGTATTTTTTTTCCATATGGCACCCATTTGTGTGACAGTTATTCAAAAACAATTTTCCTCCTCTTCTTTTTAAATTTATTTTAATTTATTTATTATTATTATTATTTTGTTGTTGTCGTTGTAAATTTTTATTATATTTTTAAGTAAAAAATCCCTAAATTAGTTTAAAAGCTGGAATTTTATTTTCATACGTAAGCATATTTTTATTTCAGTATGAGATCTGTGACAAAATTCTGAAGTTAACAAAAAAGAAAATTAAAATTACTTAAAAAAAAAAAAAAAAAAAAAAAAAATGAAATTTCTTTTAACTAACGAAAAATTTTTTTAAACAAAATTTTTTGTGATATAAAAAAATAATAATAAAATAAAAAAAAAAGAAGAAGAAGGAAAATGCAAACCATAATAGCAAATTAAAGTTTAGTTAAGATACTCTCGTTTGCATTTCTTTTTTGTGATGCATTCTAGTCAAAATTTAGAATGCAAAAATTAAAAGCGTTTGTAATTTTCTTTTACTGGAATTAAAATTATTTTTTTATTTTTTATTTTCATATACTTTTAAAGCGTTCGAGATTTGTTTACTTCAACAGTTATTAGAATTAATTTTTTTTTCTTCATAAATATGTTATTCTTAATGTTAATGGTGAGAATTCTTAGTCAAGGAAAAATTATTATTCAAGTAAGTAATTTCTATTCTAATATCGATACATAAAAATTCTTTTTTTTTATATTTAACAATACGTATAAATAAGAATTTTAAAATAATTTTAATTTTTAGTAATATTTTAAGAATAATTTTAAATATTTTTAATAGCAATAATTCCGAATTATAAATTAAATTTGAAACTGGCGTTCTCTTAAAATTCCAATATCGGAGGAAGGTGGGGGGTGGGGAATACTGACATAAAATAAATTGAAATTTGCAACGGATTTCAGTTTGTTAACTGTCATTAAATTTTCACAAAAATCTTAAGAATTTTTTTTTTTTCTCAACAGCCATAGTACGATAATATAATTCCCCTTAATCTCATTAGTTACATTTGTCAAAAACGATGGCGATTTTAGCAGAATACCTCAGATTGGCATGTAAGCTGTTTTAAGAGAATTTCGCTGATTTTTTTCACTATGAGACCCATTTGTGCGACAGTCATTCAAAAATCAATTATTCCTCCTCTTTATTTATTATTATATTTATTTATTATTATTATATTATATTATATTTATTTATTAAGGACCTGTATGGCCGAGTGGCTAACGCTCTGGCACTCGGTACCACAGGTTTCGGGTTCGAGTCCCGACGGTGCCATGGGTGTTTGTAGTGGTTCGGAATTCACTTTAAACCGTAGGTCCCGGTTTAATAGGATCGTAGAGCGTTGCGGGGGCATTATTACTCCGCGTCCGTGGCTTATCTTCAAGTTACACGCGCCTCCTGGGTAATGCAAAGGGAGTAATGTCTGTGCAGCGTTTTCCTTAAGGCATCCAAGACCAAGCTGTTTAAGTGTTTGCCAACTGCATTAGAAAGAAAAAAAAATATTATTATATTTATTTATTCATTTTTGTTGTTGTTGCCAATTCTAGAGTTTCGATCATGTGACTCACGGAAGTTCTGATTTTTTTATTAAGTAATGGAAATAATAATAATAAATAAATAAAATAAATAAAAATAAAAACATCAGAACCTTGGTTCTGAAATCGCCCTTTCTGTTTTTTTTCTTTTTTTTTTTTTTGGGGTATTGATGCTTTTCCTTTCAAATCATCATTACGAATCCCACACGTTCAGCAATCACAATTTTTATCCTTTTTAATAGTCTAATGACATCTACAACTGGTTCCTAATTGTACCGAATTTTAACTTAAATTCTTTTATTTTTTTAATTTTAAATTTTTTAATTTTTTTTTTTTTATCTTACTTTTATTTATTTTTAGAATTTTTTTTAATTTTCAGAATACCATATTTTAATTTTAGAAATTTTATCTTTTTTACTAACCTAAAGCAGCCAATGAAGCCTAAAGCAACAAAATCGTAAAATATATATGAATTAAGATGACTGGGTTAAGAAGTCTATCCCCATTGGTACTCCGTAATCGGTATGCCAGTTGCCAGATGTTGCCCCTCGAAGAAAATAATTCACAACAACAACAAATAATTCTTGTTTTCATTGTTGAAAACACTTAATTCAGATCTATTCCTCAGCATAATAAAATTTTTTGTTAATTTTTTTCCCTATAGTTTTATTCTAACAGGAACTTAAACATCTAAAAATATGATTAATTTTAAACGCATAATAAACACTTATTTTTCTTTTTTAACACCAAATTGGATTGTTTACACTCACTCCCAGTGCTTCAACATCCTTAAACTTCAAGAAACGACACCATCTTGAACAAAAGAAATAAAAAAAATATAAAAAGTCCACCCTCTTACACTCACCAACACCCCTCTTAGCCTTTGACTTCGACACGACGCTGGAAACGCTATTGGGTTGACATGCCCTTTTTAACCCACATAATATCATCTGTCACCATTTTTCCTCTTTTTCAAAAAGTTTCGTTTTCTCTTTGTAAAAATCCTGTCGTCTTGAAGAGCCTTGTCTGGAAACGGGGGGGGTGGTGAAGACCCCTGACAATGAGAGGAAGTGTCACGTGTCACGACCACGTGACAGAAGATTCGAAATTGCACAGCTCTTTTCCAGCGTCATTGTTGTTTATTTTTATTTCCTCGCCTTTCAACGTGTATTCCGGAAGTCGGAGGAAATATTCTCTGTTCTGCTTCCTTCGAGGGATGATGTTCCATTGTTCTACTGGCGGGTTTTCTGGAACATTTTCGTAAATTGTGTTCGAGAAAGACCCCCATAAGAGTTTAGTGGCATGGTTTTGTTGTCGATTCGGTAGGGGGTCTTTGAAAGGTTTAACGTTGCCAGATTTTAACATAGTGTGCTTCACAATTCGATTGTGTCGTTCGTGTAACTTCGGTGATTAAACCTTTTTTGTAATCATGGAAATTTTAAAGTAATCATCATTATTTATATATAGCTACAGTCAAACTTTTTCATTGAAATTCCTTCAATATTTTCAATATCCCGATTATTATAAAATGCTTTTATTATATAAATGCTTTTATGCGTTCAAATCTTATTTACGAATCTTAATCTTTAAAAAAAGATCTCAAATATTTAATTAATTAATGTGTAATGTAAGATGTTATTGACTATTTTATTATGCAGTTGCAACGCCGTAACTATTTTTGCTATGCTATTGACTATTTTCCTAACTCAAACGACTTCATCATACGAACATCACAATAAATAAATAAATAAAATATAGTAAAACAGCAGATATATATATACATATTGTAACGTCTTAACCTATACTAGGCTTAAAAAGTAACCTTAGTCTTCAAGAAGAGTGCTACTTTTCAGGTTCATGGGAACTCTTTAATTTTTATTTACAAGCATTATATACATATATACAGAACTGTATTTATAAAAATGAAAATTAAAGATAATTTGATTTACAAGTGCAGTTCACTCCAAGGACGGAGATTTTCAGAGTTTTCGAGTCCACGTCGAATTTAATTGCCTGGTCAACGACAGACCTTAATTATCACACGGCGTGATACGCAAAACCACAATGGACTCATTTTGTAAACAGGCGAATCTCCGGGCCTTAAAAAAAAAAAAAAGAAAAAAAATAGCATTATTTGTCGACTCGTCCTTTTACGACAATCCGTCAACATAACCTTTCCCTGTCAAAAATTAAATTTGTTAACATGCAATGAAATCAACTTTTAATATAAAACCATTCTATGCGAAACAACTGATGTTAAAATTCGTGCTACTCTTTATTCCATCTAGCACTGTTAAGTCCCTGGTACTGTCAAATAGCTGTTGAGATCAACTGCTAAATTCAACTGCTATTAAAAGTATCCTGCACTTAACGGCATCTAGCATCGATGCCGAGTAATACAGATAAAAGTAATCGTCAACTTTTTGTTTCGTCAACTGGAATTAATAGTTAATTCTCGTCAACGTAGTTAAATTAACAGTTACGTTAATGTTAACACAAGGCTTCTTTTCTAGTATGCAGTTGAAAGCTGTAATTTTAAACTACCCTAATATAGTTTATAAATGTGAATGGTCAATAATAATGACTTAATGTAAGAATATTTAGAGAAAAAAATAACAACATACAACAATATTCCAAAATAACATTTGCATGCAATAACAATATTTGCATGCATTTTGACAATGCATGCAAATAATAACAATGCATATTTTTCTGAAAAATATTCTTGTAAACTTTTTCGTTGAATTTATTACAATAAATATTACAAAAATGAGATATTGTGAAAATTAAACATGCTGAAAAAGTAAAAAATAAATAATTTCGGAACGAGACAAAATCAATTTAAATTACGTTTTATTTTTAACTATTAATGCTAATTCTTTAAACTTCGTTTTTAAAATTTAACAAAATATTTATTATCCGAGTAATTTTATTTTACGCAGCATTTTAATTATTATTTGCATTAACATTCGATTTATTACAGAATAATTAATTATCATCAGTAAAATGTAGTTAATTTGAAAGAATTAGTTTTTCAGTAATGATTACGCTAATGATTTTTTAAATGTATTAATTAAAAGGGAAAGTCATTTTTTACCAATTTCTATTAATTTCAAAACCTTACTTTAATGTTTATTATAATTGAAATAATTAAAATGTATAAAATAATTAAGTGTGCAGTGTATTGTAATATAATATATAGTAGATTAAACTTACAAATAAGCCCAATGAAAAGTTGTTAAAAACAAAACAAAATTTTTGTATTTATTTAAATTGCAAAAAATATAAAAAGTACGTTAATTGATATAAATTTAGCAATATTTTATATTATATTTCTATTTAATAAAATAAAATAAAACAAAAAACTATTTCAGATTTATAATTCTTAAACCACTGTTATCAGTGGTCAAGTAATATCATTACCTTAATGTAGAATGTAATTATACATTGATTTATAGAATACTATTCTATTCTCACGCTTTTTCTCTTTTACCTTTAAATCAATTTTTAATTATCTAATTTAGGGCCTGAATGGCCGAATGGCTAGCGCTCTGGCGCTGGTACCACAAGTTTTGGGTTCGAGTCCCGGCGGTGCCATGGATGTTTGTAGTGGTTCGGAATCCACTTTAAACCGTAGGTCCCGGTCCTAGAATCGTAGAGCGTTGCCGGGACACTGTTACTCCGCGTCAGTGGCTTATCTTCAAGTTACACGCCCCCCCTTGGGTAATGCAAAGTGAGTAACGTCTGTGCAGCTCTTGCCTTAAGGCATCCAAGACCAAGCTGCCTAAGTGTTTGCCAAGCTGCATTAGAACAAAAAAAAAATTTTTTAATTTTCATTAACAAAATATATTTAAAATAGAAAAATTTTGCTTCTAAAATTTATTATTAATAATTTTTGATATTAAAACTTGCTAAAAATTAAAATTTATTTAGATATTCTTATTAATTTTAATTAATTATATTTATACACTTTCTATTTAATCTTACAATTTACATTCACGTGCCAGAAAACTCCGCCTTAAAAATTCTGGCCAATGAGAAGTTCTCTCCATCCTTACGTCATGCAACACAAGATCGCGACATAAACACACCCGCGAAAAAGAATGAAAACTATTTGGGAGTAATTTATCCGCGAGAGCGCTCTGGCTTGAATAGCTCGCAACAGATGCCGATGATGCCTTCGCTGGGGAATAAAAATTCCTCTTAAAAATAGCGACACTTATGTAAAAGCCTGGCATCTGGCACGGGGCAAGGTCGAAGTTCGAAAGGGTCGCAAGAGTTGCTGTTACATTTTTTTTCCACCAAAGAAAACAGTCTTCTCTTTTGGACGGGGTGTTTGTTTTCGCAGTACCTTTCGAACCTTGATCTCTCGAAGCGCGAAATGCCGGTCTAGGTCTTTCAACATCCATCTTTGCCCACAACAATTAATTTTAAATTCATTATGCACAGCAAATAAGCAAATATACTTGTAATGACGCTAACTATTTAGTTTCTAAAAGGGGGCAATAATTTTAATTATAAAAGGGACCATAACCCTATTAATCAATTATTTTGTTCGATATTTAAAACTGAGTTGTAAAATTTCCAACTTTCATGTATGCATGTATAAGGTTTTGTTATTGCTGTTCTTCATGTGATATTGTGAAAATGTTCTTATTTTTAAACTCTATTTGAAAGGGACTTATTAACAATTGCCGCTTATTATTATTTTTTTTTAATGCAGCTGGACAAACACTTAGACAGTTGTCTTTTTTATGCCTTAAAGCCAGCGTTGCACCGACGCTACTCACTTAGCACTACCCAGAAGGTGCTTGTAGCTTGAAGATAAGCTATGGACGCGGAGTAACAATACCCCGTAACGCTCTACGATTGTGTTAGACCGGGACCAACGGCTTAAAGTGAATTCCGAACCGCTACAAACATCCATTGCTCCGCCGGGACTCGAACCCGAAACCTGTGGGGCCGAGCGCCACAGCGCTAGCCATTCGGCCCTTTGTCGCTTAAAGTGATACCATGTAAACTAACGATGAAGATCTGTATCGCATCTTTATTACAAACATACACTTTATCCCTCATCCAATCCTGTGCTTCTCAAATTAGTGCACTTTACATAAGCAAAAATGTGACTTATGAAAATCCAGTCAAGCTCCAAGCAAGCCAAGCAAATTTTGGAAACAAGCTAGACAATAAAAACATTATCAATAACAATTAATCAACCGGGACAATTTTTAAGAAAAACATAATAATTTGATATTAAAAATTTCATGTCATTTATGCACGATAAAAATGAACTCAAAAATGACAGGCTAGTTTGACCATCGATCGTATAGAAAACTTGCAAGCAGCCAAATCGAACGGATTCAAAAAGAACGGCGTCATAGGAAGGTGGGATTTTAATTGTAATTTTTAATTTTTAATGATTAAACTTTTAGATTACATGATATCAAAAAGAAAAACTAAATGAAAGAAATTCATTAACTATCGCATTTATTTTCTTTCAAAACAAATTTGTGCCGCAAATATCTGACTAGCACCTCTGGCAATTAATCGATTTATCGTTTCTCCGTTAAGCAATCGTTTCCTCCGTTAAACAGGATGTTTCCCATTCCATTCAATTCACAGTCAGACTTTATACACTGAAGTGACAAAAGTCATGGGATACCTCTTAATATCGTGTCGGCCCTCCTTTCGCCCGGCGAGGTGCAGCAACTCGACGTGGCATGGACTCAACAAGTCGTTGGAAGTCTTCTGCAGGAATATTGAGCCATGCTGTCTCGATAGACGTTGAAAGCGTTGATGGTGCAGGATTTTGGGCACGAACAGACCTCTCGATGATGTCCCATAAATGCTCGATGGGATTCATGTCGGGCGATCTAGGTGGCCAGATCATTCGTTGGAATTGTCCAGAATGATCTTCAAACCAATCGCGAACAGTTGTGGCCCGGTGACATGGCGCATTGTCATCCATAAAAATCCCATCGTTGTTTGGGTACATGAAGTCCATGAATGGCTGCAAGTGATCTCCAAGTAGCTGAACATAAGCATTTCCAGTCAATGTTCGGTCCAGTCGCACCAGAGGACCAAGTCCATTCCATGAAAAACAGCCCACACCATTACGGAGCCACCACCAGCTTGAACAGTGCCTTGCTGACAGTTTGGGTCCATGGCTTCGTGAGGTCTGCGCCACACTCGAACCCTACCATCAGCTCTACCAACTGAAATCGTGACTCATCGGACCAGGCCACGGTTTTCCATTCATCTAGGGACCAACCGATATGCTCACGTGCCCACGAGTCGCTGCAAGCGATGTCGTTCTGTCAGTAAAGGCACTCGAGTCGGTCTTCTGCTGGAATAGCCCAAGAAAGCCAAATTTCTCCGCACAGTTCTAACAGACAAGTCCCTTGTACGTCCCACATTGATTTCTGCGGTTATTTGACGCAGTGTTGCTTGTCTGTTAGAATTTACGACTCTTTGCAGACGTCGCCGGCCTCGGTCGTTAAGTGCAGGCGGTCGACCACTGCGCTGTCCATGGTGGGATGTTATGCCTGAAATTTCATACTCTCGGCACACTCTTGACACAGTGGATCTGGGAATGTTGAATTCCTAACGATTTCCGAAATGGCATGACTCCAAAACATTCCGCGTTCAAAGTCTGTTAATTCCCGTCGTGCGGTCATCATCACGTCAAAACCTCTTCACATGAATAACTTGAACAGAAATGAAAGCTCTGCGAAAGCACTGCGCATTTAGACCTGTTCTACGCGAACTGCCATCTGAAAATTTGCATATTGCTATCCCATGACTTTTGTCACTTCGGTGTATATATATGTGTGTAGCAAGTCCAAAAGTTGTTGAAAACTGTAGTCGAAAGCAAGGCAGATTTTTCACATAAAATAATTAGTCCTGTTCCTAGTCCTTCCTTTTATTAACATAAAGATTTAAAGCGTTGGCGTTCAGCTCCGAGAGATAACAGGAGACTTAAAAGCAGTATTTCGAAAGATGCAGAAAGTTATAAAAACAAATCAAATCATTAAAAGTGTTTCAGTTAATATATTACTTCCCAAAGGGTGATATTCGAAAGAAATATGTATTCAAATATAAAAATAAATCTAGTTATTGTATTCCTTGACAGTTTTCCTTTTCAACGAAAGTTTTCATTATAAACAACTTACCTTTCTGATTGCGCCACTTCTTCAAAAGGTCGAGGGCCACAGTATTAGAGGATGGAAAATGAGTTTTGGTTTGATTTGTCGCTCTATAGTCATCTTGTGCACACGAGGGCTAAATAGACCGAGACCTACAGTTTTAAGTGGATTCCGAACCACTCACAAAGACCCTTGCCAGCACCAGAATTCAAACCTGGAGCCTGGGGTACCAAAGGTCTGAGAGCTAGCCACTTGGCCATTAGGCCGCTAATGGGAAATAAGAGAACTTATAAACAGAAATGTTACGTCTGCGATTCATTATGGAAAGGCAAGAAGGTTTGTGTGAGAAAACGGGGAAGGCTGATGGCCGAGTGGCTAGTACCTAGTGCTCGGTGCCACAAGTTTCGGGTTCGAGTCCCGGCGTTGCCATTGATGTTTGTAGTGGTTCGGAATCAGGTTTAAGCCGTAGGTCTTGGTCACAGAGCCCAATCAGATCCCTTTGGTATCACAGGCTTCAGATCGTATCCTGGAGGTAGCATGGATGTTTGTGAAGTGGTTCGGAATTATGTTAAGCTGTCGCGTTAAGCTTATTCACGTTAAGCTGTCGGTCGTGGTCTAATTAGCCCAAAGTGTGCACTAAACGACAGTAGAATCCACTTTAAGCCGTAGGTCCCGGTCTCATATGACCGTAGAGCGTCACAGAGACCAATCATACTCCTCACCCACATCATTCCCAAACTGTCTAGGAGCAACTACTATCAGCTCTAGGCACAGTGGTGTGTGTGTGTACAGTAGTAGTATGAGAAAATGTGGGAACTCAATGTTAATAGGGATTAGAGTAATAATTGAATTTTTTAATTGTAGGTCGGAAACCGTTAAGAGGAAAACAGGTTTTATTGCACATACACACATATATTATAATTGATGTTTGTATTTTTTGGACGAGCTTATCAATTACGCAAATTAGAAATAGTTGCATTTGTGTTAAGATATTGCTGTGGTCGAAAATGGATAATGCATTAGTTTTTCTGCTTATAAACATTCAAACTCAAAAAGTAGAGAATTCTGGGAAAGAATTTCCGTCGTTGGTGTAGCACAGTGGCCTCATTGTGGTATGGGAATAGTTGCCGTGATTTACGTCCAGGCAGAAGACAAGCAACCCAAAGAGTTCAAGAAACCAAGCTCTCGTTTACATTGTGATCCCCGAAGCTCTCAGAGGGAAGATTTATGGCAGTTTTCGCTTTTCGTTTGAATAATCAGACGTAAGTTTACACAACAGGGAAACAAAATGGCTCGAGTCAAGTTCCATTCCACAACTGAATCTTGTCTCTAGGTTGTTCGATTTACGAGAAGAAGGATTTTTTTCTTTTCTTTTAACTTTTTGTTTTTTTTTTGCAGAAGATTTATGTGAGAACGTAGCGATGATGTGAGAAGAACAGTTTTTGTTCTACATTTCTGATGAAATCGAATAGGGTTTCGTTGAGATGTAACTTGAATTTGAACTTTCATAAGATATTCTTTGTTCAACTTATAGAGTAATTCTATTTTCTGGAATGTATCAATATTATGCGGTAGTAAAACTAACAGAGAAAAAAATATAAGAATCCAACTTTGTGGAAAATACTAACAGGAAGTTGGAAAGATAAGGAATTCGAAATGTAAGGTCATACTGCAAAGAACATGTTTACAAGAAATATACGTATATTAAAAAAAAAAAATTTACGTTTACAGATAGATATAAAAGAAAAATTACTGAAGATATTTGATGTACCAATGGGAAAATGCATGTTTGCAGCAAATTAACTTTAAAAGAAAATAAATCAGCAAAATATTTTCGTTTTTAAATATGGTTTCGTCACTTTATTTCTTTGTTTTAATGTTCGAAATTCAGAATGGTTTTTTTTTTAAACCAATAGATATGATACGGTAGTGCTTTATTAAAGAAAGTCAAAAATTTTAGTTTAAAATTTTAATTAATTTTATTAAAAAATATCTATTAAATAACTCGTCTTAAATCATATAAATTGGATAAGTAAAACGACCATTCTTAATAACAAGATTTCCCCCAAAACATTTTTCACTTTAAAACTTTAAATGCAGAAAGTGTTCAGACATTTCTGTAGCGATTTTGACTTTTTTATAAATTAAATTTAAATGAAGGAAAAAAACAACAACAACCTAATGTGGCATCAATGAGCTCAGGATGGGGTCGTTGGACTCATGAAAATTATTTTCTGTTTTAATATGTAACTGAAACGTAATCTGTTGAAGGCTATATTTTTTGCTCTTTAGAAAGAGAAATACTTTTATTCGATTATGAAAAGATGTGAAAAGCATGATTTTAATATTTCTACTCTCACATAACTAATAATTGAAAATAAACCGAAACTTACATTTGTCTAGAAAAAAGGTGAAATAAATGCATACCCGACAAAGGCACATACACCTCTTATTATATCTAAAGTTACATCTCATGCTTTAAAAGATAATCCATCCTCACAAGAATTTTTATTATAGTCCTAGAAAGTTTCTGAATCATCAAAAATATTTTTAAACGTAAGAGGAAGAAAAAGTGACCAATAGAAATTTTTATTTGTACTCTATTAATACTGTATTAAATGGTTTGTAAATGATCACAAATAGATAAATAAGTAAATAAGACAATAAACAGAGTAAAAAAATTATCATTAATAAATTTTAGTAATATCTAAAAATTAATAGGAAGATTAAAGCTTAGTTTTAAGATGTAAAAAAAAAAAAAAAAAAAAAATTTAGGTAATTTACATAAACTTCATCTTGGAGTCGTAGTCAAGATTTTCTATGTTTCCTGCAGAAATGATCAGAACAAAACAACCTTAATTAAAAACTAATATATGACCATAATTAATAGTTTAGATACAAGCAAAACTTTAGAAAATTGTTAATAAATAAACGTTTGCAAAGCATATTAACTAAATTTTTTGAACTCTGATCTACAACTGTGCCTAATGCGCTGTAAGATGAAAACGCTATTAGAAAAATATGTAACTATCGAGATATTGGAACCTTATTATAACTACTTGAATAATTTGCGCCAAGAATATCGAAGACGGCGCGAAACCAATCTCGGACATGTTGAGCGCTTCATCCGCGGGAACTATCTTTCGTCGGCGTCCTGACATCTTGGACAATCCCCTGACCGTTACTGCTTATCAGGGGTCGTTCAACCGGACTTCTTCCGGCAGACGACGACAAAGGGCGTCACTTCCGCCGCGCTGGACATCTGGAGGAAGTGGACATCAGATTCGCATCCAGCCGGAAGCGCGCCAAAGGGTCCGCGCCAACCTCTGCTTTTCTTTTTCTACACCAGGGCTGGGTGCTGTGTGGGCTTGACCGGCCACGAAGTCGTTTGGAGAATGGGGAGGAAGCAGGTTGGCACACTGACCAAGTGGGGAAGTGCGCTCTAAGGGGGACATAGAATATGTGTCACGTGTTCTGTGTGTGGGAATTTCGTGATTTATTGTTGATTGTGGATGAAAGTTTGTCATCTGGTAGAATTGCTTACTTCCTTAGAGGCGTTAGGCAAAGGGGTCTAAAGAATTCCATATTTATAAATTCAAAAGTTAAAAAAAAATATTAAAAAATATATTAGGTTAGAATGAAAATGTGCTTTTAAGAAGGGTCAATAACAAATCCATAAATTTTTGAAGAATATGGTGTAATTAATTTTGACGTTTTTTTTACTTCTAATGAAGCTGGCAAACACTTAGTTTGTCTTTTATGCCTTAAGGCAAACGCTGCACCGACGTCACTCACTTAGCCCTACCCAGGAATCGTGTATAGCTTGGAGAAAAGCTACGGATGCGGAGTAATAACAGCCCCGCAACGCTCTACGATTCTGTTAAAACGTGACCGTGAAGCTCTTGCAGTCATATGAGACCTGGACCTACAGCTTAAAGTGGATTCCGAATCACTACAAACATCCATGGCACCGCCGAGACTAGAACCCGAAACCTGTTTCAGAGCGCTAGCCACTCGGCCATTAGGCCCTTTAATATTTAATATATATTTTTAAAATATATAAAAAATATATATAAATATATAAATTAAATATGAACAAGCAATACAAAAAAAATTTTTTTAAAGTCAAGTCCTACTTTTTTTTTCACTATATAGCAGAAAGTCCTTTATAAATAATTTTCATTCATTTTTTTGAAGTTTATCTGGCGCCATCTATTGGTAGATAGATGCAACTTAAATCTAAAAAAAACAAAACTAAAATGAATTAATTAAATTTAATGAGTGAATTAATATTTGAAAAAACTGTATTAACATCAAGTGTCATCCACTACAAGTTCAAAAAAAAAAAATTTACTTGAACTTGAGTGGATGAATAAAAAAAGTATTTTATGAACGATTGAAAATTTGAACGAGATATATTTAGGGAGAGTGTGAGCTAATAGAAGGAATTGAATAAATATATGCAAAATATAATTTTTAATATTTAATATATTTTTTTAATACAGCTGGCAAACCCTTAGATAGTTGTCTTTAATGCCTTAAGGCAAGCTCTGTATCGACATTACTCACTTAGCACTACCCAGGAGACGTGTTTAGCTTGAAGAAAAGCTACGGACGCGGAGTAACAATACCCCCGCAACGCTCTACAAAGACCGGGACCGGGTTTAAGGTGGATTTCGAACCGCTACAAACATACATGGCACCGCCGGGACTCGAACACGAAACATGTGACACAGAGAGCTAGACATTCGGTCATTAGGCCCTTTAATATTTATATATATATATATTTAAAATATATAAAAAATATAAATTAAATATAAAAAAAAATACTAAACGATCGTTTGCATTGTCTGAAAGAGAAAATGTGCTATTAAGAAGGGTCAATAATATATCCATGAATTTTTAAATAAATATGCTGTAATTATTTTTGACATTGATAAATATAATAACAAATACAATTATAAAGAAAAATTGCTAAACAAGTTACACGAAATGAGTTTTGAAGATGCCTTCTCAGATGCAAAAAAAAGTGAATCTTGATCCCTTGACAGACTAGTGCGTTTTTCTTCTGATACATATAGAAAATTATAAAGTATAAAATGCTCTTAACGTACAATAAAACTTATAAGCAGATGACATAACTTCTTCATAGAAACTACCTCTCTGAAAAATAATAAATTTCAATAACCAATTTTCTCCCCATATTTTTAATATTTATAATAATTGCTAAAGCAATGTGGGGCCTGATGCCGCGCTATCGTGACTATCGCTCTAACTCTCAGTGCTACAGGTTTCGGGTTTGAGTCCCGACATTGCCATGGGTGTTTGTAGTGGTTCGGAATACCCTTTAAATCGTAATCCCCGTCCAATAAGACTACTACTAATACACCACACCCCATCACTGTGACTAGAGCTAGAGACAGTTTAGGAATGATGTGGGTGAGAGAAGATTGACCGGGCCCTGTGGAGCTCTTACAATCATATGAGACCGGTACCTACTGCGGAAAGTGGATTCCGAACCACTACAAACATCCATGTCACCGTCGGAACTCGAACCCGAAATCTGTGGCACCGAACGCCAGAGCGATAGACACTTGGCCATTCAGGCCCCGGTTCAATATGACTGTAGAGTGTTGAGCGTAGGGTTGACATCCCTACACCGTAAAAAGAAAAACATATCCTGTCTCGAAACCTAACAGTAGGCAGACGGCCTTGGCCCGCCATGGGGCTGCTGTGCCTATAAAGAAGACTAGAGTAATCCTATCTTTATGAATGACTGGTTTTAGACCACCAAATATCGATAATATTCTTAAGTGTATAAAGGTTTTATTTTGAATTTTTTTTTATTAAACTTTGAAAGAGGTTCGGAAAAGTGCATTATTCTTTAAAACTAACTGACTAGGAATTTGATTTGATGAACTATTTTTAAAAATCATTTGATTGACTATGTTTGTTGAAAGTATTTTAGAAATTAATCAGCAAAAGCAGCTTCAATGAAATGTGGATGTGGATGTCATCAATTTATGTTTTCAAATCGCATTGAAATAAATTTTTATCTTCATACATAAAACCGTGGAGAATTTTTATAACATAATATGTTTTATTTTTTTCATTAGTAATATCTTTAAGAATCATCGATTACAACCATTTAATAATAACTTTTAAACATAATGTCAACATATATAGTTTGCGTATGCCATGAATTGAAGTTATTTGACAGGTATTGGTGACAGATCTTCATAATAATGAAGGTAAATCGACGATGCAATTCCAGCTTACTGTTCTGAATGTTTTCTGTTTCATTGAATATAATACTTAATGAGGTAAGATCCGATATCAAAGGTTCTAATTCGCATCCAGATCAGGTAAGAACATAGTTTTGATGCCCCGGGCTGTCATCAAATTGGGAGCTCAAGAAAAATCTACACGAATTAGCGATTTCAAAGTTATTAACTATGTAATTCAAATATAAAATCCTACCGCATTGAAATCTTTCTGAAATAAATTCTAAGTGATGAGAGCCGGGTCAAATACCTAAGATATCAAATGGAAAAGATAGTGTTGGTGATGTTTCTTCCAGAGGTATAAACATAGTGAATATCATTGCTCTTCTACCTCACTAAAAAACTTGTCGCTTTGATTTGGGAAGGAGATTTTATTTATACACTAATGTCCATAAATTAAGGATAATTCAGAATCACACAGAAATTGAACTCTAAAATAAAAATTTTACCTGTAGAATTATCACACACATCTTGAAGAAGGAGAATATGCAAATTACAGGAAACCACCAGATGGCGCGGATAGTACGTCACAATGACGAGAGTGTAAGAGAGTGGTATATAAGGAATGGTGGCAAAAGAAGTAAAATTGTTCACAAGCGCTTTAAAAGCCTTTCAGTACAATAACCGCATAACCACATAGTTATAGCACAAAGGAAGCATTTGGATGATTTTTACGTGGTAGAATTATCGGACGACTGGAATGTGGACGTACCCAGCTGGAAGTATCCGAGGAACTTGGAATCGCCCAGAGTGTCATCTTCAGGCTTTGGCAACTATTCCAAGATGATGGTAAAAGTGAGTAGATGTTACAGCACAGGTCGCCCCCGAGTTACAACGCCGAATGAGGACCGGTATTTAGCAGTTACTGCCAAAAGAAACAGACGGAGCACAGCATCAGACATGTCTCGTTAGCTCTCTTCAGCTACCGGTACGACAGTTTCAAGACAGACCGTGTACAGACGCTTAGGGCACATTGGTCTATATGCTCGTAGGCCTGTCAGATATGCTCCACTTACCGCAACACACTGTCGCCTGCGATTAACCTGGAGTAGAGAGCATGCATTGTGGACACCGCAACAGTGGTCTGGTGTGACGTTTTCCGACGAGTCCAGGTTTAGTTTGCAGACTGATTCTTGCCGGACTTTCATATTGAGAGCGCCAGGTACCCGTTACCACCAAGAGAACACCATTGAACAACATCGTTACGGCGGTGCAGGATGGCTCGTTTGGGGAGGAATTATTCTTGGTTCCAGAACTGACCTGCATGTTCAGAGTGTAACGATGACAAGCCACATCTATCAGGATGTCATTCTGGAACAACATGTACATTTGTTTCGGGGCGCCATGGGCACTGCTTATGGATGACAACGCAAGTCCTCACCGTGCAAACATTGTAGACGAATGCCTCCAATTGGAGGATATCACCCGTATGGATTGGCCAGCATACTCACCGGACTTGAATCCAATAGAGCATGTGTGGGATATACTTGGCCGACGATTTGCACCCGCCAACCCCCTCCCACCTGTCAACCGGAACTTCGGAGGGCATTGCTTGATGAGTGGTGTAATATTCCCCAAGATCAGATTGATAATTTGATACTCAGCATGCCTAGGTGTTGTAAGGCCTGTATTGCATCGTCCGGGAGACATACTCCATATTAACCATCATACTAACCATGTTATACTGTTTTTTGTAAATAGGTTCTTTTTTGAAATTTGCTCCAGGGAGTAAAAATCGCAATTTTATTAATTATGTCAAACATATAGCATCTTTTTTTGCTCTTTACCTTTTGTTTTAATAAATAGACTTTACAAATAAGTCAAATTTGTTTTTGCTTCTGTCTCTTTCTTTTGCCTGAACTTCATTATCCTTCATTTATGCACATGAGTGTAGTTTTCATTTAACTAAAAACGATCCCAGTTCTTAGCACAATTTTAGTGGGTGCAATGGATGAACAAACCAGTTACAAAGTACCCATATAAAATTAATCACGAATAATAATAAGTATTAATAGTTAAGTATTAATGTGGTTGCAAAATTTAAGTTTGTAAAAATGTAATTAATTTTAATTTAACTTTAAGTGCTCTTGTGAGAGGATGGGATATTCCTTAAAAAATTGCTGAAAAATGAAAGGGTTGGCTGTGTGATCAAAAACCCATCTACCTGTTTGAGGTCTTCTCCAATACAACTTATGGAAACTACTTTCTCTCACGAAATTGTGGGAAATTATATGGGGTTCTTTTTTTTTTTTTATCCTACAGCATCACACGTTTAGCTGTTTCATGAAGTATGCAATAAAAGCATGTAAATAATGGAAATCAGGGATAGTGCATTTCAAAGGATGCTTTTGGAATAACAAATTGAATTTCTTTAAAACAGACAGAAATTTGATGAAAAGAAGGAAGACACAGTACTCTGGTCTGTGTCGTTGTTTTAATGTGTGAGCACATCTGTGAACATATTTGCAGGGGGATGGACAAGGTGGAGAGTTGAGGGATTGTGAATAACAAAGAAATAAAGCAATGATATGGACGCTTATGAAACAGAACGATGTTACAATGTTGACGTTTGCACGTTTGCACCTAGGGCAACTGAAGTAGGTTACATAAAGTTTGCACTGAAAGTCGTCCAAGTTTCTGGCAAAGATGTAGTCGATGGTAGTATTTCCAAGGGTAGTGTGTTTGTTAATTGCAATGGATTCAAGCCAAAAGGTAGCTGCATGAAACGCAACAGAGTTCGTCTTTGTGATCATTTTTGATACGTTGAAATATCCAGTGACTAACATATGAGACTTAACGTAATCAGCTGCCTCTGACTGCACCTAACAACACATGATAGTGAGCCGTATCCACTGCTAGCAATTGACTCTAGATCGAAAACGATCCAATCCCCTGCAATGACACCTGAATTCACTCTCATTAAACAACATGCTAAATTATGCCTAGCTGTTCTTTAAACATCCATCATATACACTGGCTCTCTTGAAATCATCATCCATAGTTACAAATATTTATAATTATTTCTACAGTTATAATATCTTGCATTTATTATTATCTTATTTTCATTGCCCCAATGATGTCATTTGTACTAGGCGCTCTTGGTAGGCAAAGCGTCACTGTCGCTAAACTCACTTTATCTACCTGCATATGACTTGTTGGACTTTTTGGATTCGTGTTGAGTCTTTTAATTTCTCTAATACGCATCCTCGAATTTTGATTCTTGTTTCGTAGCATAAAAGCCGATATTTTAAAATTTCAAAAAAAAAATTTCTCTTATTTTTTAATATTGCATATGAAAAAAATTATTATGTTATGACTTTTATTATACCAGGCCAAATCCCCCCCTCCGCACCCGCTTCCCGCTACAAAACAGATGGCTTCACTTTTCTTCCACTACAATCCTTCAACCTTCCTCTACACTGTGATACATTTAGATTTTCCCAATTATGTACATTTTGAAGTTATTGGCATTTCAAACTTGACATGAAAACATAAAGATCGAATCCTGAAACGGCTACATTTTCTATATATGTTTTCATATTAAAAACATTGTAAATACATAGAAAATTTTAGGCATAATAAATTTTATAAAAAAATAAATAATAAGTAAATAAATCTTATACTGCACGGGTAGGCGTTAAAAAAAGGGGGTTATTTTTTAAACGTAAATTGTACTTTTTTTAAAGATATTAACATCTAAACTGTTAAAAGTGCTTTCCATAACTCTTCTTCATTGTCGCAACAGCCCCATGGTGGGCCAAGGCCGTTTGCCTATTGCCAGAATTCGAGACTGGAAATGTTTTTCTTTTTACTATATAGGGTTGTCAGCCCGGTGCCCAACAGTCATATTAGATTAGGTCCTACGGATTTAAAGTGGATTCCGAAACACTGCATGGCACCGCCCGGACTCGACCCCTGTGGCATAGAGCCCCAGAGCGTTGGTCACTCGTTGGTCATCCGTAACCCAGCATTGAATTAAAAAAATAATAGAGAAGCTGTGAAATTCTCGTATTAATGAACTTCATTGTTTCCATTCACGGCACAATGTTGCAATGCAACCAATATGCGAATGAATGAGAATTCAGTCATACTGACATGTGCTTGAGCAGTCGCTGCTATTATATTTGATGCCGTTGATTTGCCATTAGACGACAGTACCGTAAGATTTGGTGTTTTGCATTGAATGTCAAGCTGTTTGAGCTTACTGGATTTTCTCTAACTTGACATACAAATTCTTAAATGTTCTCTTGGAAGACAATATTATTTATTTTTCCTTTTACAGGTGTAACCAAATATATATATGATTTTGGCAAGATCTGAAAAGGTCCATTTGGGTCTATTTGTGTGGGAAGATTTTAAGGGCTATTCTTGGAGGTGTTAGGGAAAGTGATTGTTGAGAAGACAGTACAACGCAGAGATTTATAAATGCTGTAAAGACGAAGATATTATAAAAATTGATTAAGATCAATAGATTAAACTGGGCTGCTCACGTATTTAGAATGAAAGATTTAAACTCTGTAAAAATGGCTCATTTTGGCAAAGCCATAGGGACAAACGGGAAAAGGACGACCCAAGTTGCGATGGATAGATGCAGTTGAAAAGAGGTTACTGTACTGAAGGTTAAGAATTGGGGGACATTGGTTTGCCGCTCTACGGTCATTTTGTGCACACGAGTGCTAAACAGACCGGGATCTACAGATTAAAGTGGATTCCGAACTACTAACAAACATCCATGCCACTGCCAGGATTCAAACCCGAAGCCTGGGACAGACCGCTAGCCACTTGGCCACCAGGCCGCTAAGAATTGGAGGACCATCATCACCCAGAGGAATGCATGGAAATCTCTTCAAAGGACTTGAACTCCTTGGCCCACTCTGGGTTGTCGATATATATATATATATATATATATATATATATACAGTCCAGTCACATTAATGTGACCACCTGTCAAAAGCCAGAATAACCAGAACGGACTTCTGCGAGACGTGCAGGAAGAGAGTCAATTAGGTTTCTGAAGGTGTTCACTGGGATGTTGAGCCATGCCGACTCCAGATTACGCGCTAGATTACGTGGTTGAGAATCCATGGCGCGAACTACCCGAATGAGGTGGTCCCACAGATTCTCGATTGGGTTTAAATCCGGTGAGTTTGCTGGCCAGGGCAGTACGGTTAACTCATCCTGGGGCTTTTTCGAACTACGCACATACACTGGAGAGCTGCATGACACCTCGCATTGTTCTGCTGGTAGATTCCATCATTCTGTGGAAAAATAATACGCATGTGGGGGTGGATTCGCCTGGTCCGCAAGGACAGATGTGTACTTCTGCTGATACATCGTGCCTTCCACAATGATGAGTGCACCCAGTGAATGCCAGGAAAACTTTCCCCAATCCATAATGCTCCCTCCTCCATCTTGGATCCTTCCGGCAATTGTTGCAGGGTGTTTGCTTTCAGACGCACCGACGTCCATCTGTCGGATGGAGCAGAAAACGGATTCTTCGGAAAAAGCCACTGGTCACCACTCTGTGGACGTCCAGTTTCGATACTGGCGTGCAAATTCCAGCCTTCGTCGCCGATGAACGGCAGCAGTCAGCATAGGTGCATTAACCAGGCGTCTGCTGCGGAGGCCATGCGCAGCAACGTTCGCTGAACCGTTGTTGAGATACACTCTTGGTGGCCTCTTGGTTCATCTGGGCGGTCAGTGGCTCAAATGTTGCACGTCTATTCGCCCGAACGCGTCTCCGTAGCCTTCGTTCGCCCCTGTCATCTATAGCCCGTGGTGCACCACATGTGCCATGCCCACTGATTTTGGATAGTGCCATTTTGCCATGCACGGTATACTTTTACCACGGCGCAACGCGAACAGTTCACAAAAATTAGCCGTTTCCGAAATGCCCTTGAAAATTCCCTTGGCCCGAAAGCCAATAATCATGTCCTTTTGAACGTCGAATAAATCGCTACGTTTCTGCAGTACGCCAACGATTGAAATGCTTTCCGATGCCCTAGGACATCCTTTATATACACTCCACTGCAATGTTCTGCCTCCTGCCTTTTGTGATTGGTTATTTCCCGTTGACGTCGAAAGTAGGTGGTGGTTACATTAATGTGACTGGATTGTGTATGTATATATATATATAATTATTAGAAAATACTTTATAGTTTTCCTTTTACAGGTGTAGTATCACAGACTTTGTTCATATTTTTCCTAAGTAATATCGAATCTGTAACTTATGACCTGATATTGTGTCCGACATTGAAACAAAATGTAAAGGACGTGGAAGAAAGACAACACAATCACAGGTTAGATATGCTCTAAACAATGAAGTAATCATTGAATCATCCAGAAAATAGTTCTCAAAATTCAATAAAAATCTTAAAATTGTAAAAATGTGTATTTTATAATCTGTCAGTCAATATGCAGGAATTCAATTCAATTGTGGTAAAATGATAACAAGAGAAAAAAAAATCTACAGAAACAGGTGCTAAAATTGTGAGGAAGGATTATAAACACACCCTTCAAAAATATCAAGAAAGATAGAGAAAGGATCACGGAGTATCCCGCCTAAATCTGGAAAAGGAGGCCTGCTTGCTTCGATCATTAAATTATGTTCAGACGCAGAAAGACGAAGAGCAGAGGAAAGGCCGGCGACATTTTGTCCCGATGCAAAAATTGCACCACAAACAAACAACCAGGAAGTAAGTTCCTCGGCTCTCATCGTGCTTTCTTCGGAACCAAAGGGTTATTTTCAGTTCCGAAGATAAGGCATTCGGCCCTCCTTTGTGCTTAGCGTCCTGTCATCGACGCAGTAATGGCTGATGTCCTGCAGCGATTTGTTTGTCAGTAGATGCTTGTAAATTTCCGCCCATATCGTCCTGTAAACACGGCTAATTTATAGGGTGTGATTTGTTTGGAGAACAGTAGTTTATATTTAAGCTCCTTGTATCGCGTGTTACCACTTTCTACTTGGTTTGTTATATTACCATATACTGCTGTGTCCAAACAATAAGACCAACCATACTTTTCTCGCAAAGCATTTCTTCATCGTCTTTGTACTGAAACAAGATAGAAGCTATGGACGTCAAATCAGTCAGCAATAAGACCAATTATTTTTTTTTTCGAAAACTCTTTATTTATTCTTTCAAATTTATGTCATCGCCTTCAAAGTAACCTCTTCCCAACACAATGCACTTATGCCAACTTTTTTTCCAATCCACAATGCATGATAAACAGTCATCGGCAGGAATGACCTTCAAAGGCGCGCGCCAAGCGATTCACGTTGAATCTCTTCAATCGACACAAAAAGGTATCTCCGGAGAGGTCTTTTGAGTTTAAGGAATAGCCAGAAGTCTTACGGTGTGAATACGGGAGTTGTGGAATGATATGGATTTCATTTTTGACGAAAAAGTCACGAAGAATCAATGCAGTGTGAGCGTTTGAGGTCCAAAATAGAATTGACTGATCCTTTTGAAATTCCATCATCAGCAAGGTCTCTAATTGTAAATCGACGGTTTGCAAGCACCAAGTCTTTAATTTTTTGCACTTGAGCTTCGTGGGTTGGAGTTATTTTTGGAGTGAAAAATTGAAACATGATGAGTTATTATTTTTTTCGTTTACTATTATTCTTACATGTAAACATAGATAATATAAAAATAATGATACTAAAAGCACATTTAAAGAAATGTATAACACTCAAAGTGAAATATAAAAATATATAACTATAAACGACATAAAAAAAATGAAATCATTAAAAATATTTATTTTAATATTGCGATATTGGTTTCTCCTACTCTTCACTTAGCTTTTGCAAATCGATGCTCACGAATCATGAGTTCGAAGAATATAATTTAATTATTCTGCGAACACATAACTGTAAACTCATAAAATGAAACAGGCAATATCTATCCTATATTCGCAAGAATATTATTTTAAAATCAAAGTCAATTTTCTCATAATTTCGACAGTTAATTTTTTAATAGTTGGATGCACACATATTGTTTTTTTTTAATTCTTGGCCATTATGAAATTTATTTTACTAGTGCGATATTTGTTTGCGCAAAAATATTATTTTAAAAATCAAAGTTAACTTTTCTCATAATTTCTACTAATTTTTGAATATATGGATGTACAAATAATGTATTTTTTAATACATTAGTTTTCGCTACTTTGGCCATTACAAAATAAACATATTTTATAAAAGTGTGATAAATCTCACGGGCCGGAAATATGTTCAAAGCGGGACACTGGTTGGCCCTCTGATATACGCTATGTATAAATATATAAGACCTATCTTAATGTTGATGTTGCTTATCCCCTTGATTTAGAATCCTAAACCAAGTCCAATAGATCATGTTGCATGAATAGATCGTAAATGGTTCTTCCCTCATTCAACAGTTACTTGACAGAGGCACCCATGCAATCGATGAGATGAGAGGGAGACGCTATGGCCGAACAATGGCAAAGGGTAAATGTCTTCTCGTCTCCATTGAACGTCAAACTCTTAGTGTGGCCAGTCCTTAGTCTAGCTAAAGCCGTTTGAGCAGATCTAGGACAGGAGCACTGCAAGGACATACCAGGATATTTACCATGCATGAATTGGTGGCGACCTCCAAGCGGTATTCACTCTGACTAAAGTCATGGAATGAACCTCTGAAGCTGACAGATTGGAAGAAGAAGCTTTGGGAAGTACCTATCTTAATAGAACAGGGAATGCACAGAAAGGTACAGACGTCACTTGTCCATTTAATTTTTTAATAAATGGGATCTTTTTTTTCCTTGTAAAGATTTTTAGATATTCGTGATAGATTAAAATAAGAAACATAATCCAGCTTTTTAGTTTCTTAAAAAATTAAACATTTAATTATTAGAAAATATTTTGTTCATTATTTTACACTTTATTGCTAATGAAATCGGATCCTTTAAAAATAATATTGCAGAATGCCTACTTGAGTAAAATAGAATCCCTATTTAAGAATATCTAATATCTATTAGTCCCTATTTAAGAATACAGATTCCCTATTTTTATCACTACGATGCTTAATTATATATCCAAAAAAGTGATCCAATTTAAAATGCGCTTAACCATGCAGCCCTGATTATTGTTTACATTAAAATGCGCAAAGTTTGTTTGGAGGAAAAATATATTTGTAGACAAACATTTCTGGATAGGAATATAAAAACATGGATGAATGACAAATTCTTAACTAAACCATGTTTATGCTTGGATTACAACAATAATATACTAAAACACTTATTAAAGTTATGTAATGTCAAGCATGAAATTTTCATTTCTTCTTATTGGAGCAATAGTCCCATGGTGGGCCAAGGCCATTTAGTTACTGGCAGATTTCGAGACAAGAGATGTTTTTTTTTTACAGGATAATTTTTTTACTTTGTCAGCCTTATGCCTAACAAAGTCGTATTATTAGAGATATCGATACCGATATCGTGCGCAGCGGTCCAATGTTTGAATAACGCGGGTGGCGTCCGTTAAACACATATTAGACATATGTATTTTTTTACTTTCAACATGAAGCAGATTGGCCTTGCCACTTAAATAAGTTTACTATTGTTGAGTTTAATAGTTTACTATTTGAGCTTAATAAGTTTACTAATGTTGTTTTAATAAGTTTACTATTGTTGAGTTTGGACAAGTTTACTATTGTTGAGTTTTAATAAGTTTGGCCATTGTTGAGTTTTAATAAGTTTGGGCTATTGGCTGAGCTTTAATGTTTATCATTGCTGAGCTATTAAGCTTCTACTATTGTTGCAATAAGTTATATGAGCGTTATCAAAACCATAGCTTGCATTATTGCCAGAATTTAAGCTTTCTTACTACAAGCATGACCTTCGAAGCTGGTCTGAGAGTGGGGCGCTCGGCTTTCAGGCCTCAAACCAAATTTTAATGTAATATAATTGGTAAGTTATT
>BPLR01017573.1:0-49560 GCA_021605095.1 Caerostris extrusa
GGGTGGAGTTTTTAACGTCATAATATAAGAATAAAAAACCAAAAATAAAAACTGTTTAATGTTTTTACCAATACAGACAAGAATTTTTTAAACTAGGGATAAAAAAACTACTGATATATTCAGTAGATAATCATTTGCAACATTTAGCGATCTTTTGGAAGGAGAGATGAGATTGATGAGGTAAAGAAGGAGAATAATGTAGATAAATATCAAAATAGATATAGCGGAGGCCAGATGTTATTGCAAAACTTTGTCTGCGGTTGTCAGATGTCACTTGAAGAAGATGAAGAATCGTTCTTAACTTAGCGTATAGACTAGAAATTGTATTAAAAGATTTTTGATGAAGACTTTCTATTATCTATGAACATAATTATGCTGAATTTTCTCAAAGAATATGTAATGCACTATTTTTAGCATTTTTCGATCACACCCTCCATTAACGTTCAGGTCTTCTCTTCATCTTGTCCCATGATTCAGCAAAGAATAAAGGCATTCTTATTGCACATTAAATGGTAGTTCATGTAACTGCCCTCTCCTAACAGCCCTATTTGGCAATTAAGCATATTAACTTTGAAACGAATACTAAGCTCTATCTGTCCACAAATGATATTAAACTCTCTCTTTATTAATATCCCTCGATCTTTTGCAAGATCTGCTGAGAATGTTTGCTTTTACTTTTCTAAACAAGTGCAAAGTGTTCTTATTTTAAAACTAACATTAGTCTCTGCTTGTATAGAAACTCGATCGATTTTAATTTTAACAAATTGTACCTTCTTGTATAAAGCTTTATTGAATTAATAATATCTAAGTCGGATTTTTAGAATATCATTCAACGATGCCACAAAATCACAGAAAGAAATATTTTTTATGAAAATCAATATCTTTTATCAAAAATACATTAATATTGAGGATCAAATATACATGGACTAATGAGATGAGTTTTAAAGGACATTGTTTGTCATTTAAACTCATATCACATTAGTTTTTTTATATTTGTAAGGCCTTTTAAAATTGTTGTAAGATGCACTTTTACGACGCTTTTGATGTGCACAGATAATCAAAATTATCATGAAGTAGGGGGATCATATCTTTGGATCATTTTTCTATAAGAATATCATTATGTGCTAAGAATTCATTTCGTTAAATCAAAAGGGGAATAATTAATTTAATATTTATTTTTTCTCGAAAAGAGCTATCTATCTATTATCGTCCATCACCTAGTACACTCCAGACAAAAGAATTGAATACTACCATATATACCAATAATAGTGAAATTTACAAAAATTCCGAAACAGGAGTTTGAAATATGTTTTCAAAACCAGCAATACTAACATCATCTTATTCCAAAAATGACTACTTCAGGTTTTTGTAGATTATACATGCGCTTTTATTTACAGTAATAGCTGATACACTTAATTAAATTTCGAAGCTAATTCATGTCAACTACAAGTTACATTCTCTTAACTTTTCACAAAATCACTCAATAGAACCTACGAGTCAATTAATTTTGTTAGATCTCAGAACACATCAAACAGTGTAACCACATCAACAAAATAACAAACAAAACAAAAATTCCTTCCCAATTCTTTTTTGGGACAACTTATTCTTCTTTTTGAATTCTTTATATATTCTTTTTGAATTTTTCTGTGAATTCGTTCTATATTCTTTTTGAATTCTCCTTCTTCTAATTCTCTTTTAATTCTAATTCTTATTCCTTTAATTCTTACTAGAATATATAAAATTAATTTTAACCTTCTCTACACCGAGACTTTTAGAAACGTGACGTACACTACATCGCCCCTCAAGATTGAAGCATTATACAACTCTTAATCTGAAAAATCAAGTACACCACTTTTCTAATATACACAAGTTAGAAAATAAAAAAAAAAGATTAAAACAATTTAAAATCAATCACTAGTTATACATAAAATACTAATACATTAATTAATGTTATAAAAGTAATATTCTCACACAACGAAATATTAATATAACTAATTAATAAAAAAAATATTAATCATTACATAATCCTACATATCAAATAAACTAGAATTAATATCAAAAAATCATATAAAAAGTCATTTTAAATAATGAGTTACATGAACTTACGTATAAACATCATAAACAAAATCAGTAGAAACAAGTAAAAATTACTAATAAACACAAGTATACATAAAAAAAAAATATTTATTACAGTGAACCCATATTTATGTTTAGAGGATTACTCTTCTAATCATCAACACAATTCAGTTATGTTTGGCCTTTTTTAATCATCAGGACAGTCCACACTATACTTGTCCTTTTAATCAGCAAAGTCCATTCTTTTTTTTTTTTTCTTTTAGAACATGTTTTTATGAATGTCCGATGTTTATTTCTGCTTCCTCGTGAAAATTCCTTTTCCTCTTTAAAACTAATTCCACCCGTTGTTCCTCGAGTCAGGCATCAGCAGGAGGATTTCACCACTAGAAAACAGTTCTTTTTCTTTGATTTTTATTTAATATAAAATGGACCACGCAGCCCTAAACAAACATTAGGAAATAAAGAAATGTTTAATAATAATTATATAAATAAATAAATTTACTTACAAAATTATTATTTTTTTTTTGGCAATCATAATTATAGAATCACTATTGAAGGAAGCTGTTTCGGAAAGCACAACATAAGATCTATCCACTATAAGTTCCCATTCCAGAAGGCTAAGCAGCTCCAGTGTAATGTATTTACTGAGGGTCATTCATGAACATTTCAAGTAAATAACCTTAACCATTACTCGAAAATTAAAGATGACATTTTGCTATTGAATGCAGCTTATTAATAAATGTATATCTTTCATTTTTACAGGAAATTTAATTATTGAATTCAGATAATTAAAATCAATTATCCGTGAATTTACGGAGAATTAATTTAAAAGATTTTACATAAATAGATCTTTCTTTGCTTTCTTTACATAGATGAATGAGAGCAGATTCGAATAATAATACTAAAAATCTTCAGAATACTACATTTTTTCTTGATGAATATAAAATTTTTACTTTATTTAAGAGAACCATTTTTGTTAAAATAGTATTTTCTTTTATAATTAAATAGCGAGACAAAACTAAACTCATAATTTCTTTAATATCCTTTTCTGCTTTCACATTTTACTAACAGGTGGCGCCATAACTCTCTCAAAAGTCAAAGATAGTTTTATTTTTAATTAAACCTTAACTATATCATTTTAATTGAAAAATTTTGATGTCGTTAACAGAATTCCATAGGCTTTCTTTTTTTCCTTTTAATTGTTTATTACTAAATGTTTTCTTTAATTAATCTATAGTATGGATACTAAGTACAGAATATTAACTTAAAATCTATTCATACTAATCCCACAAAGAAATCATGTTTCATTTATCTGCAAGAAGAGAAAGAAACAAAATTTACAAATGAACTTGTTATCCTTACATAAAAAGGATGTCATAATGTTTTTCTCTTTTTCTTACTTTTTAATATACTATTAAAACTGGGAAGCACGAATAAACAGGGTGATTATCATTAAAGTCCCGCTTTTAAAACGCTGTAAAAAAAAAGAACCACTCGTCACAATGAGTTCAAATTTGAACTGAAGATACTTAAAAGGAAAAACGGCATGGCATCAAAAAAAAAAAGTTCCAAAAAAAGCTCCACCTATTTTTCCCATCCAATTTGATATGACCTTGAAGTGGTGGATGGGCTTTCCACTAACAGTGTCCCAACTGTTGAATGACTTGGAAGTCCTTTTTTCCGTCAAAACCGAAACAATCGAGCACATTGAACACTACAGTTGGTTTTAATGTGCAACTCGTGCCAAATGCGTTGCATTTCGATTCAAAATATCACTGGCAGCCGAATTCACTTTCTTTATGCCGCTTACAGCGCCGTCTATTAATACACTTTGGAACTTTTTTTGATTTCGTACCGTTTCCTTCTACTTCAAGTATCTTCAGTTCAAATTTGAACTCATTGTGACGAGTGTTTCTTTTTTTTTTACAGCATTTTGAAAGTGGGACTTTAATTATAATCACCCTGTATATCGAATCACCAGTTTGAAATTGATCACCTTGAATCATCAGTTAAATAATTCGGATTGCAATTTTTTATTTATTAAAAATTTCGGTAGAACTTTCAATTTGGTGAAAAGCAATATAAAGAAAAAAATTGGTAAAAATTTAAATGGAAATCACTAGAAAAATTAAAATATAAATTTATTCGATAATAATGTACAAATCTCCAAAAATAAGATCAAATAAGAAATATTCATTATTATGAGATTTCCCTCTTACAAGTAAATATCATTTTGAAATTAATAATTATTCTTTTCAAAATTCAACATATTCATAATATACCGAGTAAAAGTCATGCAAGAGACTTTGTTAATTCTAATATTTTGAGAAGTAATGAAATATTACAATCGGAAATTCTATACATGAAATTGATCTTATTGCATTTCTTATTAATACAATGTACCTAAATGTTTGAATTTTTATTTCAAATAAGAGTCGAATCATGACGAAAATGAAATACACTGAAGTGACAAAAGTCATGGGATACCTCTTAATATCGTGTCGGCCCTCCTTTCGCCCGGCGAAAGTGCAGCAACTCGACGTGGCATGGACTCAACAAGTCGTTGGAAGTCTTCTGCAGGAAGAATGTTGGGCCATGTTGTCTCGATAGACGTCCATAATTGTGAAAGCGTTGATGGTGCAGGATTTTGGGCACGAACAGACCTCTCGATGATGTCCCATAAATGCTCGATGGGATTCTTGTCGGGCGATCAAGGTGGCCAGATCATTCGTTGGAATTGTCCAGAATGTTCTTCAAACCAATCGCGAACAGTTTGGCCCGGTGACATGGCGCATTGTCATCCATAAAAATCCCATCGTTGTTTGGGTACATGAAGTCCATGAATGGCTGCAAGTGATCTCAAGTAGCTGAACATAAGCATTTCCAGTCAATGTTCGGTCCAGTCGCACCAGAGGACCAAGTCCATGCCATGAAAACAGCCCACACCATTACGGAGCCACCACCAGCTTGAACAGTGCCTTGCTGACAGTTTGGGTCCATGGCTTCGTGGGGTCTGCGCCACACTCGAACCCTACCATCAGCTCTTACCAACTGAAATCGTGACTCATCGGACCAGGCCACGGTTTTCCATTCCTCTAGGGACCAACCGATATGCTCACGTGCCCACGAGAGTCGCTGCAAGCGATGTCGTTCTGTAAGTAAAGGCACTCGAGTCGGTCTTCTGCTGGAATAGCCCAAGAAAGCCAAATTTCTCCGCACAGTTCTAACAGACAAGTCCCTTGTACGTCCCACATTGATTTCTGCGGTTATTTGACGCAGTGTTGCTTGTCTGTTAGAATTTACGACTCTTTGCAGACGTCGCCGGTCTCGGTCGTTAAGTGCAGGCGGTCGACCACTGCGCTGTCCATGGTGGGATGTTATGCCTGAAATTTCATACTCTCGGCACACTCTTGACATAGTGGATCTGGTAATGTTGAATTCCCTAACGATTTCCGAAATGGCATGACCCATGCGTCCAGCTCCAACTAACATTCCGCGTTCAAAGTCTGTTAATTCCCGTCGTTGCGTCATCATCACGTCAAAACCTCTTCACATGAATAACTTGAACAGAAATGAAAGCTCTGCGAAAGTACTGCGCATTTATACCTGTTCTACGCGATGCTACTGCTATCTGAAAATTTGCATATTGCTATCCCATGACTTTTGTCACTTCAGAGTAAATTATGTGATGAAATTTTTTAAAGATGTTTTTGAAATTTATTTAAATTGCTTCCTAAAATAAAACATAATAACCATGAGCAATGAAATGCTATTTTTTAATTCATATATTAATATTTTAATGGCATTATAGTACGAAGTTTATTAAAAATTAATAGTAATTAATAACTTTATTAATAGTATTGCTGTTAATAAAATTATGAGTAACAGTAACGTATTTTGATAAATGTAATTTTATTTTTCCTCTCAAATATAAATAAAACAATGTTTTATTCTTATATGGACCTTTAAATTTAAATGTCTCTGTGAGAAAGAGTAGAAGAGAGAAATAAGCTTCAAATTGTTTTATAAGTCAGAATAATACTTTTGAAAGATACTTTGAAATTACTAATTCTGTTGGATAAATTTTCAGATGTTTATTGATGCTGTGTAATAAAATGGATTGTAAATAGTAGTACAAAATACAACTATTATTTACTTATGAATAAGTTGATTTATTTATTTTTCAATGGAGAAAATTGATTACGATGTAAATTTATACCTTTGATATAAGAGAAATAAAAATATTTGTCAAATATTTGCCATCTTCTGAATTTATTTAAATATTTCATTGATTTATCTAGCTAGAACTTCAATAAGTGGAAAATTTTTCTGGGGTTTTCTCTCGTATAACATTTTAAATCTAACAGAATTCTTTTAATTCATTTTAAATTTTCTCGGGGTTTCTCCCGTATTTTTTATATTAAATAAAATTTCGGTAGCTCCTTCAGTTTGGTGAAAGGTACTATAAAGAAAAAGGTTGGTAAAAACGGAAAGTTGGAGATAATTGATTCCATCTACCCATCAGGCATTGTTCACAAACTATTATGTGTAACACGAGGTTCCTGATGTTATAAACAATGTGTATAAATTTATTCGAAATGTTAAAGTTTTAAATAAATAAAAAGTCAACAGGCCATAAAGTTCTTCCATTGGGTTCAAGAATATGTCATTTATACAGATCTACTTCTAGAGTTTATTCTGAATTGAGGTAACACCATGGACACTTCTGACTCTCACAAGTTTGTAAAGTTATGAACAAGCTTCATGATTTCATAGGAAAAGCGTAAAATAAATGAATAAATAAAATAAATTTAAACTTATTTTTCCTTGAATACAAGCATTCCACGAAACGTGAGTCAATGTTCAAAATATCAAATGTGATGTTTTTATAATCTAACAAAGTGTTTTTTGAATACATTCAATCTGGTCTAAATCCTTCACAGTAATAACCTGAAACTTTTAGAGCACAATCTTGTATAAATCCTTAAGTATAAAATCAAGTAAATAATGTGAATAGTAAATATTTTCTAAAACATGACATTCTTCTCAAAAAAAATTACTAATAGAAAGTTTTAATTCCCAACAAAAAGAATTTAATTCATTTAAAAATTTCTCCTTAATTCTGAATTGAATCGTATGCCAACAGAATTTTAAAAACTTTTTCTTACAATCCAACAAAACCCTAGAACGTATGTTCAAGAATGCAATGTAAATATATTACAAACAGAGACATTTATTTAACAGAAATCAACATTCGAAAATAAAAATTTCATATCGGAAAATATTTAGCTCCATTCGTAAACCTTTGGAATCCTGAAAGAAATCGCACACTGACATCATCGAACGGAATTATCTAGAAGATCCGACATAACCACAGAACCTACTCCCAATAAGTTTCGATACTGTTTCCAAAACAGCACGAATTGTGTTTGAGCATTTCCGATGCATTGCTGAGTTTAAATAAGACCATCCATTGCCTTTTTTAAACCTTGAAACCTTTCCATCCATTCCAAATTAGATATTTCCCGACTTTAAATTGAATCGTGTATCATCATTTTACAAACTTGTAGCCACTTCATACAATCCAATAGACCTCTAGAACACAATATTATTCTGTCCCAAAAAAAGATGCATTTATTCAACACAAATTAACGTTCGAAACTAAACAGTTTCATATTGAAAATATTTAGCTCCATTCGTAAACCTTTGAAATCCTAAAAGAAATCACGATCTAACATCATCAAACGGAGTTATTTACAAGATCCGATATAACCCCCAGACCCCACTCTCAGTAAGTTTTAATAAAGCAGCCAAAAACAGCGCAAACGGACAATCCTGATACATTGCCAGGCTTAGTGCAAGCCATCTGTTGCCTTCCATAAAGCTTCGAAACCCTTTCATCCATTCCACCAAGGCTTAGGGTTGCTGAATTTTATCCCCTTTGTACTGGGAACCGCAGCATGTTAAATGAAATGCTTTTAGCAAATAATTGCGAATATGTTCCTTGCTTAAGCACTCACTTTACGAGACTCCCCATCCCGGAAAAATAATCCCCTGCTAATTATAGGAAGAATGAAATTTTCGAAATGCAGTTTCATCATTCTGCGATCGATTGCGTATGCCGAATTTATTAGATGTTGGAATCCATAAACTAAGCAGATGAGTTAAGCTGGATTCGTGCTGGAGATGGCGGAATTCAGCTGGATTGGCCGAGAGGTGGTTATCAAGCCTTGTTAAGTGTGGGAAATGTATCTGAAAATAATTAAGAAAAGGAGTTATCTTCGGCGTCGCTTGGAAGCGGTGAGGTTGGATAATTTATATTGACAATTGATTCAATCAATTTTTACTCCTAACGTGGTTTCAGCATAATTCATACTAGAATTCAATTAACTTTATTTCTGCTAAATGTCTTCTATCTTGCCAGATAAAGTATTCCATTAGTAAAGTTGACTCTTTTAGGGGGAAAAACCATTCTTTATGTGAAAATTAAAATTAAGAATCATCTGTGTTTATGATCAAAAATTTATTCAGTGCTATTTCAAGCTGTTTCGCTAAAATCAGTGCTTTTATACATCAAAACTGCTATAAACTTTTAAAATACATCACAATTATGATTTTTTTGTCTTTATTAAAATGTATGAACTGTTATACTTTAATTAATATTTAGTAATATCTAACAGAAAATATATTAATTAATTTACAATCTTGTTTGTTTAAACAAAAGTTTCATAAGAGTGATAGGATACATTGTATTTTATTAAATAGAAGTGAAATAAGTTATTTTAGGCTTTTTCTATTATTGTGTACCATTTACTCTTGGCTTTCGTACGGGACTTAATCTTCTTGGCTTAGATATAATTAGCTTTTATAAAATTTAAAAACTTTTTTTATTGCTCTCTGTCTTTTTTTTAGAATAGTTATTTTTTTTTCCACCAAGTGTTCTTTTAAAAAATTATTATTGATTCTAACCCAACTCATAGCTCAGTGGCAATAAGAGCAGCTAGTGTGCTCAGATTCAAATCCTCCAGTGGCGATAGTTGCAGTCACTACTTCAAGAAATGAGACTACAGAGATTTTAAATCAATCTTTAATCAATAGTCATATTGCCTGATTTCTCACATATGACACGCAAATGTGGGACATTTGCTCCTAAAAGTCTTCTGGGAAAGCCTACCGGCCTACGTTCATCCTTCCTCATAGCATATAAAAGTGACACACTCATATACAGAAAAAAATTGCCACAAATCATCAGCATGTTCTTGATGGGTTGATATATAAGTGGGTCTACCGATAATTATCACAGATCATTTTGTTACAGTTGGAAACATATACGTAGAAAAGAATTTTTCAAATTTATGTTAGATGTTTTTAAGCATCAACATAATGCCCATATCCCTTCTTAACATTTGTAATAACATGGATATTAACTTTTTCTAAAAATGTCAGTCATAAAAACACATTATAAAAATATAAATACAAATAGCTTTTTCAATAGATTAGTTATTTTTGTTATGAAATGTTATTCTTTTCACACGCAAAAAAACATGCTATTTTTATGAATAATAATAATACTAAATAAATAAATAAAATGAAACAATAAAATAAATAAATAAATAAAATGAAGCAATAAAATATGTAAATAAATGAAAATAAAATGAAGTAATAAAATAAATAAATAAAATGAAGCAATAAAATAAGTAAATAAAATGAAGTAATAAAATAAATAAATAAAATGATGTAATAAAATAAACAAAGTAAAATGAAGCAATAAAATAAATAAATAAATAAATGAAGCAATAATATAAATAAAATAAAATGAAGCAATAAAATAATGTAAAATGAAGCAATAAAATAATGTAAAATGAAGCAATAAAAATAAAGTAAAATGAAGCAATAAAATAAAGTAAAATGAAGCAATAAAATAAATAAATAAATAAAGTGAAGCAATAAAATAAATAAATAAAAGGAAGCAATAAAATAAATAAATAAAATGAAGCAATAAAAATAAAGCAATAAAAGAAACGAAATGCCAAAAATTAAAAGTCGTAAGACACACCGACTGAAACGGCTGTGAAGGGATCCTTTTTCTGTTTTGATTGTACAAATCGCTTCAAACTACGAGTGCGAATCATTGTCAGTTTTGTTGCAGTTGATGTTGTCACACTTATCTTAGTCATTTTATGGTTTTGAGAAAGAAACATCTGTTACTGACATCTTCCTGTGCAGCTTGTTTTAACGAGAATTCAAATCCTTTTCTCTTCTCTCTTTAAATAGAATTCAAATTCGCATTTAGAATTAGGCTGATTGACACATTGCGTTGAAGGAAATCCAAAGAAAGAGAAAAAGAAAAGAAAGCCAAAGAAAAGAAAGTTGCAATTCAAAAATTCAAGAAATTAAAGTTTGACTCACAATTTTTACAAACCAAAACCTATCAAAGAAATTAATTTTAAAATTAAAATTTCATTTCAATTCATTAAGACTTATATTTTTACAAAAAGATGGTTTTGAGAGTTATTCTGAGTCTTATGAATATATTTACTAATTAAATCAACTATCAATCCCCATTCTACTTAGTTTAATTTAATTAAAAATTTATTTGTATTATTTAAAATGCTTAATTAAATTAGAGAGAGATGAATATCGATTTCATATAAAAGGCATAATTTATTATTTTACATTGATTAATCATGTTTTCCGATATTTCTTACTTTTCCATTGTAAAATTACACAAGCAAATACAAGGTAAATATCATTGATATAAGTAGTAGCTTTATCGTAAGAATTTTATTCTCTGTTCTTCAAACTGAAAGCGGCCTGATGGCCAATTAGCTAGCGCTCTGGCCTTTGGTACCACAGGCTCCAGGTTCGAATCCTGACGATGGCATGGATGCTTGTTAGGGGTTCGAAATCCACTTTAAACTATAGGTCCCGGTCTGTTCAGCCTAAAGTGCCAAGAGTGCAGCTGATTCTACTTCTGAATGTATTTGCATCCAATTTTTATACATCGGCAAGAAGCTCATTAGTAGTTATCGTGTGAGTCGATAAAATTATATTTTTCCTTCTAGCATACGTTGCAGTCACTGTTTTGAGAAACGAGTACACTTAGTGACGATTGAAGTATAGCCTCTCGCCCTTTGTTGTGGGAATTTTCTCTCGTTTGATACTCTAATGCTATTGAAAGCATTACGTGGACCGATGGCCAATTGGCTAGCACTCTGGTTGTTGGTACCACAGGCTTCAGGTTCGAATCCTGGTGGTAGCATGGATGTTTGTTAGTGGTTCGAATCCACTTTAAACTGTAGGTCCCGATCTGCTTAGCATTCGTGTGCACAAGATGACCGTAGAGCGACGAACCAAATCTCATAGGAGAAAATGCCGGGAGAATCTCCGTAGTAAAATTGCAGATGAATTAATATGCGAAGTGTGTCAGAAACAAACTTCCTGCATTCGAAATAATTTTTTTTTTTTCTATTTACCTTCCTCTATTTATTTACTTCAAGTATCCTGGTGCAAATCTAACGAATTTTGCTTAGCTCGAATCATAGAGAAAAACCACTGCTTTCTATCAATCTTATGCGTACAAGACACTCACATCGAAGATAGACTGAAAATATAGTTTCAAGTTCTTTTTATTGTATATACTTTTATAAATAAAAACTTAATCTTGGTTCAAATGAAGCATTTGGATTGAAAGTAAAAAATGCAACAATTCATTAGTTCCAAATGAGTAGGACTCCAAGCCACAAGAGCTCGTTTCTTTGTCATTACTCTTGCAAAATTCTTCATTTAAAGACTCTGAGAAGGCGTGGTGAAAATGCAATAAATCTCTTTCGCACTCAGTGGAACTCAAATACAATTTTTATTTCGAAAACAAAACAAAAGTTTTTATTTATCACTATTCTTGAAAGAAGAACACCATCTTCCCTTCAGGAAAGTTCTTTTGATATCGAGACAAAGAAATTTTGAGCTACAGAATACTAAAAATCCTAAAATACAAAAGTAAGATCATCCATCAAAAAGAATAAGTTAAAAACTTCCATTACAAAGACTGGCTGTGATTTTTTCGTTTTCCGATCTTCTTTTTATTTTTCACAAGTGGTACAAACACAGCAACATCTTTTCTCAATTGTCTTTCCTTATCTATGATTAAGATTGAACTTTAAGTTTTGAAACTAATTTTTTTTTTCCTTAGATAGAACTTACGATAAGACGCGATTTCGAGTTACGGGTAGAATTATTTTGTCTTACTTACAAGAATACGCGTTCTGAGTCTCTACAATATGTACTGTTTTTTTTTTTATTTTGATTTCTAACAAATTTTCAGGTCCTATTTTATTTAGCTCCTTTTAATTTAATTTTTATTTAACGAAGATCTAAAGATGTATATGTTCTATAATTCTGATGAATATGAATTTATTTTTAATGAATTTTTTATCGATAGATTTTATCTATAACAGAAATGACGAGTGTATAAAAATCAAAATCTTGGATGCGAGCGATATGTCCTGTTTCGAATGAAATTATAAATAAGCGATATGAAAAAATTGAAGTCAATTCCTACTTTTTTTTTCACTCTATTGCAGAAAGTCCTCTAAAAATAATTTTCATTCATTTTTTAAGTTAGAAAAATTCTTTCTCTCTCTCACATGCACTTTCCATCTCTCTAATTAATTTATCCACATGTTTCCTTTTCCATTTTGTTCCCTCCTTGACTCAGACTAGAACCCAGAATGAAAAAAGAAATTTTTTTCCAGCGATCTACACGCTTTGCCACTGACGGTATTTATTCCTAAATTGATATACTGCTAAATATCTTATAGAAGAGAATTTTTTTTCTCCCTTATAAAACTAAATTTAATTACTGAATTATTATTTGAAAAACTGTATTAACATTATTAAGGGTCATCCACTACAAATTTAAAAAAAAAATGTTTTTGAACTTGAGTGAATGAATAAAAAGTATTTTATTAACGATTGAAAATTTGAACAAGATATATAAATATATATAGAGAGAGTGTAAACTAATAGTAGGAATTGAAAAAGAATGCGCCAAAAGTGGAGCCATTTGTAATTTATAGCTGTTGTGTAAAAATAGATTAAAATGTTTCAAAAAACGGTGTAGCCCTTCTAATTTAAAAAAATTGAAGATGTTAAAAACCGAAATAGATAACATAAAGTTCCAAAGATGATAATGGAAATAAAAGTGTAGGCAATAAAATATGATAAAAAATTTCAGAATAATGTATAAATATACATAGGACCACTTATTTTAAAAGGATAAATGGAGATGGCTTTAATGAAGTGGTGCACAATGCCTTAAAGGTAAAACTAGGAATGAAACTGTAGAAATCGGGGAAAACTAGGAACGAAACTGTAGAAATCGGGGTAAAGCTAGGAACGAAACTGTAGAAATCGGGGTAAAACTAGGAATGAAACTGTAGAAATCGGGGTAAAGCTAGGAACGAAACTGTAGAAATCGGGGTAAAGCTAGGAACGAAACTGTAGAAATCGGGATATAACTAGGAACAAGTACGAATAAATTTTTAATAGGACCAAAATTAAAAATTCAATAGGAAACAGATAAATTGTAACATAAAAATAATAATAATAAAGTAGTTAAAATTAAAAAATATAGGCAATTAATTAAGGCAAGAAAGATGTTGGTTTTTAATTCATGGGACTATTTCATTCTATCTGAAACACTTTTTTATCGGCTTATATTATATAAAATATACAAAAACATAAACAGTTCCGATCAAAGAAATAATAAAAGCCTATATTCCTCATAAACTTTGCATTGTTTAAAAGTTATAGTATTCATTTGTGTGTTAATAATCATTATGAATTCAGTACAGGATTCTTAAAAACAAAAATTCATTGATGCAAGCTAGTTAGCAGAACATTACTGTGGTACTTCTCAAAACAGTCGAATTTTATTATAGTTTACCTTTTGTTTTTCTTGTTATGAAACATGTACTTTTAATCGTTCTGTAAAGTATTTAAAACCTTAAAATAATTCTTTCTGGTGTAGTTTTATTATAAGATATCTATGTAAGAAAAAAAGAACATATTTTGAATGTAGCTTAAGTTTTCAAATGTATTATTTTTAAACATCTGAAAACAACTTTTTTTTTTTTTTTTTTTAAGGTAAATAGATGTTTATAAAATATCACAAGTTTTTGTACTTACAGAAAAAAAAGGGTCCACATATTGAGTTGTGTTACAAAAGATAATGAAGAAACAAAAAAGCACTTACTAGTAACCCTAGTATTCATTTCAAAAATATATCTGAAGAAAATAAAAATGGCAGTGGAATGGGTTTAAGATTTATTATTAATTCCACAGTAATTTTAGATAACTATGATTTAGAACTTTGTACTTTGTTATAAATTAAGTATATAAATATTTTATGAACATAAAAAGCTTCTTGATAACTGCCATTTTGGTATGGTGGGAGAGGCACTTTTAAAAGTAGAGGAAGCTATCAAAGAATACTGAAAATTTGTATAAAGAAAAGTGGAGTTCGTTGCTCATTTATAATGACAGTAAAAATTTATAGCAGCTTCGTAGAAATGACATACTTCACTAAGCATATCACAACCGGGATTTTTGCCAGGGGCACATTCCTCTGCCCTAAGTTTCTATAAAAAAAAAGTAAGTGTCAGAAAATTTATTAAATCATTCTTGTTTAGAATGTTAAAGGTGCTTGAAAAATTAAGTTCACAAGTAATATTTTTAATATTGATATTTATGGAGTATTTTATGGTTATAAGCATATATTCTAAACATACATTTCAGTTTGAATTCTAAACGCAAGTTGAGTTTATTAAATTCTAATAACCTTAATAAATGTAACATTTGTTTGGTATGTTTTACAAACAATACTGCTATATCGACTGCATATATATTATCATGTTTATAACAATATAATGAGGAGGTTATCAGATAATATTATCAGAGGTTTTAAACTTGACAATTTTTTTCTTTCAGAGGTTTTGAATGTAATAGACCCTAGATTTTTTTTTTTTTTTTTTTTTTTAATGCTATGATGGTTTTGTTATAAAATACCAGTAGTAACTTTTGGTATGCAATCTTGTCGTATTTCTAATTCACTCCTCTGTCTCATATATATCTTCGCAATTCACATGAAAGCACAGCAGAAGCTTTTTTTTTTTTTTTTTTTAAGTGTCTTCAAAAGTTCTAATTAAAGTTGGATGTATGCATAATTTACGTGAGTTCATAAAAGCACACATATTTTCCTATCAATTAAATCACTACATGTTCATTATAAGAAAAATTTTCTTTTGTAACGAGCTTTAATTAGTAATTAATAATTTAATTTAATTCTCATATATATCTTCGCAATTCACATGAAAGCACAGCAGAAGTTTTTTTTTTTTTTAAGTGTCTTCAAAAGTTCTAATTAAGTTGGATGTATGCATAATTTACGTGAGTTCATAAAAGCACGCATATTTTCCTATCAATTAAATCACCACACGTTCATTATAAGGAAAATGTTCTTTTGTAACGAGCTTTAATTAGAACTTTTGAAGACACTAAAAAAAAAAGACTGTTTGAATTAAAATATATACAATTTAAAAAAATTGTATATAAAAACAAAAACATCTTACATAAAAATCCAAAATATCAAACTAAAATATTTCATTATTTAAATTTTATGGTCTAAAAATTCTTAAAATAATTTATTTTGTTGGTTTATATGATATTATTCCAAAATAGAAGCCATTAAAAATAGTAATACTGATTAAACATCAGAAATGCACAGTATAAAAGGTAAATCAATATCATTCCATCGAAGGCGCCATTTCAATAGACTTATTGTGTATGAATAATTCCTTACTTTTTTTTTCGTTCTGTTTTTTCTTTTATATTATTTTCTCGCTTGAGATGTTATCTGTTAAAAAATGTGTTATGTGTTTAAAGATGTTATTACTATGCCCAAAAAGTAAGACCAATTATTTTTTTTTTTCAAAAGCTCTTTATTTATTCTTCCAAAATTATTTCATCGTCGTCAAAGTAATCCCCTCCGGACACAATGCACGTATGCCAACTTTTTTTTTTCCAATCCTCAATGCATGCTAAAAAGTCATCGGCAGGGATGGCCTTCAAAGCGCGCGGCGATTCACGTTGAATCTCTTTAATCGACTCAAAACGGTGTCCCCGTATGCCAACTTTTTTTCCAATCCTCAATGCATGCTAAAAAGTCATCGGCAGGGATGGCCTTCAAAGCGCGCGGCGATTCACGTTGAATCTCTTTAATCGACTCAAAACGGTGTCCCCGGAGTGCTCTTTTGAGTTTAGGTAATAACCAGAAGTCGCATGGGGGGAATACGGTGGTGTGGGACGATATGGATTTCATTTTTGCAGAAAAAGTCACGAAGAATCAATGCAGTATGAGCTGGCGCATTCAGTGTTTTCGGTACCAATCTAGATCTGACGCGTTTGAGGCCCAAAATGGAATTGACCGATCCTTTTGAAATTCCAACATCATCAGCAAGGTCTCTAATTGTAAATCGACGATTTGCAAGCACCAAATCTTTTGACGTGAGCTTCGTCGGTTGAGTTTGATGGTCGACCAAAAGGCTCTTCGTCTTCAACGCGTTCTCTGCCTTCTTTGAACTGTTTATACCACTTCTAAACATTTCTTTCCGATATAGGAATGCTCACCGAATGCCTTCTGCAACATTCTATACGTTTCCGCAAACAAAATTTAATGCAATTTCTTTGCTCAATTAATTCAGATATTTCAAAAATCTCCGGAATCAGTTTTAGCGTCTCCCAAAGCCAAGCGTAACTCAAAAACTAATGAATATTTTGATGTTAAATTTCACACATATGTCGAGGATAGTGCCAGCAACCTAACAAAAAGAAAAAAAATGAAATTCCATAAACCCCGGGAATTTAAATTGAAAATTAGTCTTACTTTTTGTACACAGTAGTATCTGTTAATCTGTTAAAAACAAAAGGAATATTCATAAAATTAAAAACAGGGGAGAACTCTTGTGGCCTAGGGACGAGAGCGCATGCGCAAGCCTACTATTCATGATTATTTCCTGAATAAGAAGATAGTATTTAAATGATGAACTAGAGGGGTATTACATTTTACTAATCGATTTATAAGTTTTATTATATAATGATTGCTCTACCTAATTATATGGCCATTGACAACACAATGGAAGTATTTAGTATATTTTATTTTGTTGTATTAAAATTGTCGGTGGTGTTAAAAATATTTAGGCTACTATGCAATCTGTTATGACTTATTCCATCTTTATATGCAAGCATGCTGATAAAGAAAAGATTAAGTTTTTCTATTTGTTTTTGTATTCTGGCTTTTTTTTTTTTTTTCCTTCATAAGATTAGAATTTAGTAGAAAGATTTGAATGCAATGATGAAAATTCAGATACTAAAAAGTATATGAATAATTAAAAAAAAAAAAAAAAAAAAAAACGTCTATAGTCCCAGAAAATGGATTTATTGTCCCAGAAAGCAGAGCGGAATAAACACAAACGTGTTTATAGAAAGCTTGTATCTGAATATTAATTAGAATTATATTGATAGACAAACAGTTTTGCTTTATGACATTTATTAACGATGCAGTATTTGGTATGCGTTGATTGAAAAAGGGATGCTTCTTGGCTGCTTTGTGCCAAATTATATTAATTTTTTAAATAATTAGTATCTTAAATTGCAAAAATTAACATTAAAAATATATTTTATTAGCAAAGAATTCAGATTACTTACAAAAATGACCAGGAAAGATTTATTTTAATTGTTGTGCTTAAATAAATTCAGCTGATATCAATCAGTTAGAAATTAAAATGATTTTTAGTACTGATAAGAGTATTATAAAGAGTTCATAAAATATAAATACTGACTAATTATAAAAACTCATCAAATCAAAATATATAAAAAGGAAATTATTACTTTTTATATTCTTTGTTTATTCATATCATCTACTTTGCGAGACAATCATCATAAACTCTTATATGAAACAGAATCTATCTATTTTTATATACTATCTATTTTTATCTACTTAGTCAGATAAAAATATTGCAGTATTTTAACATTTGCAAATTTAAAAAAAAAATATTTTTATTCATTTAAACTTTAAACATCAGCATATCAGCAGAAATGTACGTATTTACCGTAATACGTTTTAAAATGTGTTGTACATTAGATTGAATTAATTAAACAGGAATTTTAAAAAAATAATATGAAATTTATTAAGCCATTTATGAAATATATTAAGCCATTTATGAAATTTATTAAGCCATTTATGAAATATATTAAGCAATTAATATATATAGATTGAGCATAACAATTAACACAGCCAGTTTACAGTTACGTTTTACAATACTACGTTCGTCAAAAACTGGCGCTGTAACCTCAGCATGAATATTTTGTTCTTGTTTTGAAATTTTCCTCGTAGAAATTTCGGTAAATATACACACAGAATACTTTCAAAAGTTTTCTTTAAAAAATATTACAATTCGCTTAAAAATGTCTAAATATGATTTCTTAACTTGATTCAATTAGTTAGATCCTCCTTTGCCGATATAGGGGACTGTATTTATAATATAAAAAGAAACCGACAAGATATTTATTTTTTATGATTACAAATTGACTGCCGTCTTGAAAGACAAAGATTTTATTCGTCTCATACAAGCTCAAACTTCATAAGAACAGAAAACTACAAAATAATAATAATAATAATAATATTTGTAAAACGAGCTCTCCAGGCACTTTTGCTGGACAGCTGCACTATTTTTGGAATCCTCATTTCAAAAAAAAGAATATTTGAAAAGAGCCTTTATTTATGTTTGATAACAAACAAACAATGAGAAAGTAAAAAATCGGTTCAATTTCTGAAAATTTATCTCCATTCTCACGTCATCTTGATTCAGTCTTTCGCAGAAGTGGTTTGGTTTTGAGAGCAAAAGAAGTAAAATATAGCCTCTAAAAATATATTTTTATGCTTAAAACTAATTTATTAGAGACCTATTTTTTATTTGTCCTTAAAATTTCTTATCTTACCGTGAGAAAAACTTAGTTTTCTTTTCTATGTTAATATTATTAAACATTTTTTTTTTATGTACATATATATTTCTGAAGATCAAGCTGCTACAATCTGGAATAAACAAAATATATTTAAAACATGAAACACGATTCGGTGAAGAAACGAAAGCCAATGAAAGGCTTTTTCTTGAGAGGGAGAATTATCTATATTTCTGTCCTTTGGTACCACATGCTCCAGGTTTGAATCCTGAGGGTGGCATGGGTGTTTGTCAGTGGTTCGGAATTCACTTTAAACTTAAGGACCCCTTCTGTTTAGCCTAAAGTGTGCACAAGATGACCGTAGAGAGACAAACAAAACCAAATCTGGCCTCCTTGTACCTAATTTCTTTTTTTTTTGAACTTATCATACTATAAGAGGGTTGGGCTCGTTTTTCACTTTTAAAAGCATTTGGCTCTCCAATTTTTTAAGTAAATAGTTTTAATTTTTATTCTTTATTTAAGGAATTAAATTTAACTCTTTTTAAATTAAGTTCTTAAATAACCAACAATTATCATGTAACTGAAATTAATTATTAACTAAGATGAAGAAGGTTTCGTGAATTATTTCAATTAGGAACTCTATAATTGCTATGCCCATTGCCACTGCTATTATCGTGAGTGCATACAAAAACTGGAATATCGAAAAGTTCAGCTGTGTTAAATATTTAGTTGTTGTGAGTAGAGCTGTAACCACTTCAACTTTTGCACAGTAAGTTTTAGTTGGGAGAAATGTTTGGCAGGGAATACATCAATTTTGATTGCTTGGAGTTTGGGTTTGTACATTAATAATAAATAAGTAGTGATAAAAATAATTTGAATGTTCAACTTTTTCATTTCTAGTGCTAGGAAGAGACTTTTGGATTAATGCAGATGTATGTTTATTATGAAGAATATAACTGATTAAGAAAAATGTAGCAAGTATCAGAAAATATTTTGAATTGTGGTATTTTGATAGTAGAGAGTTTTTGCATACTGTATTTTGACGTCCGTTATTTTTTTCTCCCTAACGCGCATGCTCATAGGAAATTGCGCATGCGTATCTGTAATAATGTTTCCTATGAGCATGCGCGCTAGGGAGAAAAAATAACGGACGTCCAAAATACGGTGTGCAAAATCTCTCTAATAACCAATTGAATTTGGTATTTTGCTCTATTCTTTGATGTTTTTGTTTTGAAATTAAAATGGAAGAAATCTTGAAAGTTTTGAAATAGAAGCGGAAAACTATGAGAACATTGATAACGAAATTGACTACTAGTGCTGAGAATAAATTTAAAAATTGTAGAATATTCTGTTGAAGTACTTGAATTAGAATTTGAACAATTAATTTAGAAGGCCAGTAATCTTAAGGAATTATAATAAATAAATCGAAAAATACCTTAAAAGCAATGACATGGAAGGTGAAGTAGTAACTGATAAAGGGTATAATGAAAAATTAGTTCGTGTAAATTCTGTTTGTCAAAGAAAATTAAACAGCTTTATTGTAAACAACTATCAGAAACTAAAAACTTAACTACTGATAGCTGTAAATCAGAAATAGTGCATAGTAGACATATTATTGATAATTATCAGCATTGTTGTTGTTCTAATGCAGCTGGCAATACAAAAAGACAGTTAATCTTTATGCAATAAGCAAGGAATGCATCGCTGTTACTCATTTAGCCCTACCCAGGGGGCACGTATAACTTAAAGATATACTACGGACGCAAGTAACACTACCCCCACAACGCTCTACGATCATATTAGACCGGAATCAACGGTTTAAAGTGAATAAAAGCGGTTAAAAATGAACAGATGTTTCCTGCATGTTCCTGCATCAAGTTATGTGAATTTGTTCAGACTTTGACTTTGATTTCAAACAGTGACTTTTCATGTATTCTCGATATAGATGCTGAACAATTTAAATAGTTTATAGCTGCTTTTAAAATGCAACTACTACAGTTTCTTGAAAAGTTGTTGCCTGCTCAAACACCAGAAGCTACAAAGAGATGATGATTCTAATGAAAGATCGAAAATTTGTATATTACTTCAATCTTTCGATTGTTTTGACTCTTAAGAAAGAATCTTAATTTTTATCGTCAACGTTACGAAAATTTCCTTAAAATGTAGAAACTGTTTGCAAATAAGAATTATGTGCTCAGATTCTTCTTAACTCAATTGGTGTAATAAATTGTAATATGTTAACCGAACTGACGTGTGATGACCTCACAATTGGATTTAAAACTCACCTTTGCCCCTCCCTCCCCCCTTCCAAAAAAATATTTTTGTCTCAACATACATTCTTATCAATATATTAAGCTAAAAATCAGGCAGCTGCTGGTTATATTACAACACTTAGACGGGATATTACATATTATGAATTTATTTCTCCTTGCAAAGGTAAAACGGTATGTTTCTACGGGCACAATTAGTACATGGTATTCGTAATAATTCAATTCGACAGCAGATTTTATAGTCTGAAATCCTGACATTTGATGAAATTTCAAAAAAGGCAGTAGCCTTAGAAGCTTTCAAAATTAATTGTCACTTTCAAAGAAGTCATCTATTACTAATGACCCTAATGAATGTATACACCAAATTTCAAGACATTGAAGTCCCAGACGTGACGAACATAAACCACGCCAATTCAAGTCGCAAGCTTCGGTTCAGTCAAGTTCTCAAACCAGATCAAGAATCAACTGCTCAAACTCATGCTCCAGTATCGACTATGAAAGACTCGCAATAAAAGAATTTTTGTCCCCGTTGTGGGTGAAATAATCATCTCGCCAAAAATTGCAGATGTAATAAAAATAGGCTTCGTTGCAGTTCGTGTAAAAAATTGGACATTTACAGAAGGTATGCATTAGCAGAAAAAAGAAGAAATAGCGATAAAACAACAAATTAAATCGATGATGAAGAAGCACTTTATTGTTATGGTGTGATCAAGATAGTCGATATTTTTCGACATAGAAAAGGCTTACGAGATGCTGAAAAGTATTTTGTTATTGAGAGCATTCAGGGTCATAAAGAAAAATTTGAAAGGTTCAAGATTTACTTTCATGCCACGTGATACATTCTACAAGCTTAACATTTCGACTGATCTTTTAAATTCTGATGATGCTTTTCGATCTTACACTGGAAATATATTCAAACCAGTTAAAAAGATAGTAAATGTCACCTACAATGATAAAACATCTCAAGAAATATTGTATATTGTTGCACAGGAATACAATGCTTTACTTGGCAATACTTGGATTCGACTTCTTAAAATTAACCTGCAAGAAATTGAATCCCAGAAGAAACACATATCAAATAAATTTCTAATAACATCCATATATAATATTGACGACATTATTTCTAGCTATCCTGGAATTTTTGAGAAAATAGTACGTTACATTCCAGGAGTCAATGTATCATTGCAATTTCGAGAAAACAATAAGCCAATCTTCCACAAAAAGAAAGGGATGTGTCATATACCTTTCGAAAAAAGTGAACAAAGAACTGGATGCATTGGAAGATCAAGGGATTATTTCGAAAATAGAAACAAGTTATCGGGGATTACATATGGTGATAATTCTAAAACCGGAAGGCAGCGTTCGCCTCTGTGTTGGTTATAAGATAAATGTTAACGAACGTCTTGACAATGCAAACTAATCTATCAGACGAATTGATGAGATTTTAAACAGTTTGAGGGATTCTATATATTTTTGCTGTTTTATACAAAGCTTATTTTCATGTGCAAGTAGATGAAGCAAGTAGCATAATTCAAAAATGTGTCCATTCATCGCAGAATCTATCGTATGAACAAGCTATCATTCGGAAACAAGACTACTCCAAGTAAATTTGATCTTATTCTAGACCAAATTCTTCAAAGATTTGCTCAAAACTTTATCTTATTTCGACAACATCATAGTTCATGGAATAACAAAAGCCGAATGTCAAAATATCCTTGAACTGTGTTTCCAAAACTGAAGAACTACAATCTTCGTTTGAATTAGAATAAACGCTCATTTTTTCAAAAAAAAAAGAATAGAATATTTTGGGTACATAGTGAAAGGAATAATTCACCAATAAATTATCTTCTTCGACAACTACTTTTAAAGAACTCGAAATTCCGATGGATAGCTCAATTTGAAGCCGGCTTCATCAAATTGGAAACGGAATAGGCGGTAATAAAAAATGGGCAAAAATTCCAGTAAAAATAGGCTTCGTATTCCACATGATCCCATTCGACCAGTGAAACACGTACAAAATACTGAACGCAAAATTGGTTCCAGACAATTAAACTTGGGAGAATGAGTAATAGCACAGTGGTACGTTAAGAACAAGTATATATGAGAATTCTGAACAATACTTCAAAAAATTTGACAAGTTACGTTACCAAATAAAATCAGATGATGGCACACATTTAAGCGACAGATCAATTAACTAAGGAAAACTGAAATTCCGAAGAAATCTGTAAGGTTTACTCCAGAAACTAAATCTAATGAAAACCAGTTACCAGAAAACGAAAATGTACCTTATCAACCTATGTGGTTAATGTACGTAACTCCAGAAATAATTTACAGCAATTAGACAATCAAAGCTTAGATATCTGGAATTAACCTCAAGCCTCGACTGCACCGACACAACTTCGTCGATAATCAAGACAAATAAAAAAAGCCCACGTATTTATTGGATTATAACATGAATTAAACATTTAAATTTATGAGTAGTTTCAATTTAAAGCGTAGGATAATTGTTGTATTTATATATTTGTGATATCCGTTGGCAACCTCGTCACTATTTCCTAAGTAAGATCATATTAAATTTCACTCTTCTTTTTGAAATAATAAAGGATAACGTCTAAAATGGGATCTTATTTTTAATTCATATTCAATTATTTTAGGGAGGTTGGTTTATTGCAAAGGAATTATTAAGAACTCCTGGTATATCTATATTATCATATAAAGAATTAAGTACTGTAGTCAGGGTCGGATTTACCTATAGACTAACTAGGCTTCAACCCAGGGCCTCAAAATCAAGAGGGTCCTACATTCAAATTGTTAGCAAAATTAGAATTACACTATTCTAAAAACAGTAAACACTAAAACACTGAATCGAAAATAAGGAGAAATTCTACACACATGACTAATAAACAAACATAAAAATGTATACGTAAAAATAATTATTTTCGGGGGCAAAGATTTTTTATTATTTCAATTTTGTTTCTTTGTAAATGTGTGTTATGTTTGATTCGTTATTGTTACAAGTACTATATAAGGTGCTGAGAATAAATGTCCAAATAAGTGATCTCGACTTTTTTTTTATTTATTATCCGTGCCACATCTTTTTATGAAGATTAGTACCCATCACAACATGTTTCATTTAACATATTGATATATATCACAGTAATGATGTATTTTATTATCTCCCATGTAATTAACTTAAAAATGGGAGTTGAAAGGGTCTCATAAGTGGAATAGCCTAGGGCCTCTTTTCATCTAAATCCGGCCCTGTGCAAGGATGTTTTAATGCTAGCGAAAGCTCCAGACACGAGTGGCAGAAAAATCATCAATATGCCGAGGAATAAATGTGCTTTGCGTAAAAAGGAGTAACGAAATGGCCAATCCTAAAAGAAAATGTTGCGAATTGGGTCCTAGAAAATTGCCAGATTGAACTAATTGTAACAGCAAACAGTATACGTTTATTTGCCTTAAAGTAGGCAAAAAAAGAATGCAAATAGAGTGAAAATTTTTAAAGAAACATTGGGTTGGTTTAGCCGATTTAAGGCATACTTAATTTAGTTCTGTGGGAATAAAAAAGTTTCACAAATGCTTCCTAAAGATTTGGACAGTAAATTTACAATTTCCAGAGTATATTATTGACCTACGAAGGCAAAAAATAAATAAATAAATAAATATTTACGGTCACATATTTGAAATATAGATGAAACTCCAGTAATGTTTGATATGATAAGAAATAAAATAATTGATGTGATAGGAACAAAAATGATTCACATAAAAACACAGGTTACGAAAATTCTCACTTCATAGTGTCCTCCTGCTTAACGGACGGTACAAAATTAAAACCCATAGTTATTTTGTAAAGAAAAACGATGCCGTTACCCAATTTTCCGAACGGTGTTTTCATCCATGTGTACGAGAAAGGATTTATGGAAAGACTTAGCTACCACGTAACTGTTTTTAACAGTTACGTTCTAAGTCTTTTAATCTTCGGCTGAGGTTATAGCCATCAAAGCAACAATTGATTTTATTATCGCTCACAGTTTAAACGATACAACCCTCGTCACTGACTCTAGATCAGTATTGAAGCTCTAAACAGTTCTGATAACAGTGGATGATGCTATCAAACACAGCGTTGATGCTATCAAAGACAACCTAAAGGGCTACATTGGAAACATATTTGAATGGGTCCAGGCTCACTCTGGTTTCAGGCGTTATGAAACTGCAGATAAATACTAAAATATAGCACTGAAAAGATACTATTGATATAAGTATAAACTTCAGCCGCATTTATATTAGGGAAACAATTTAATATAATACGAAATGAATGGCAAAAAAGAGAATCTATTAAAGCTAGAGATCTTTTTATGTGTTTTCCTACCATAAATTAAAGCTTAGCATACTACGAAGAGTTTTTCATAAATCCTAGAGTATTTGCCTCATATCAATTCAGGTTCTTTGATAAAACGAAGTATCAATATGGCGAACAGGAAGAAACAAGAGAGCATTTTTTGCTTACAACTGTAATATCTGGAATATCTACAGAAAAAATGGATTTCTCTCAAATTATAAAAATACGAATAATAAACAATTAATTGCGAGCTTGCCTTAAGGCATCGAAGACAATTCTCCAAGTGTTTGCCAGCCGCATTAGAACAGAAAAAAACGTTAGTAAATGATTAATACTTCTCGTTTTTGAGTTACATCCAAATACCCAAATCGGGTTTTTGCACTTTGGGGTTTTTTACTTTTCTTCTTTTTCCTGTTTAGAAGATTCTTTCATTTTCTCTTAATAATTTTGGTCTAGCTTTGTTTTCATGATTTTTGTTAAAATTGCATTTTAATTAAAGAAAATACTGACCGGGATTGCAAATCAGCTCAGAAAAGCCACATGCCTCAGGGCAGATTGGACTGCTGTTGCTAGACTAATTAGATATTATTTGTAAAGGTTACAACACTATTGTGTAGAAAAACAGCATAATGAAATTACATTAACAGCAAAATTTAATTTAAAAAAATATTTATCAATATGAATACAAATAACACTATTCAGAAAAAATTTTATCTCAGCGATAAAGCGAGCTACGAATTAAGATTCACTTCTCGAGGTGGGCATAAGAAGTAAATTACCTAGTTCTATGATATTAATTTTAGTAGTTTTTAATTTGCAGAGCATTGCATTAAATAACCGATGGAAGGCTTGTCCGCTGGAAGTCAGGATTGACATATCACAAAGTATAAGTCTTTGAAAAAAAAAAAAAAAAAAAAAGAGAGATTTTCTTGGATTTGTATAGTAATGGAAAAGATGGAAAGCTCATACATTATTGAAATCATAGAGGGGTCTTTTGCATTTTGTGCCATCCATCCCTGCTTTATTTACCAGAAAGCAACTAGACGAAGACATGACAGGAAAGAAAGATATTATCCGTTACCTACTACTCACCTTTATTATGGATTAATTAGATTGATGGGGTTAGTTAATTAGCTTCACTAAAGTAAAAACTGGGTTAATACTATTGCAACTTCTAATGTGATTGAGATTATAGGAGAAGGAAATTGAGTCGCGAGTATAGGAATACACAAATCCATCAGAATTTATTGTAACACCGACAAACACGATGTGGGACAAACATCGTGATACTCTTTCCCATTTAATAGACATTCCTAATGTAGAAAAAGGGAATAATCACAAAAAGAAATACTTCAACTGCTTCTCACTATTTTCATCCCATGAAGGTAAATCTGGTGTTATACGGAATAAAAAAAAAAAAAAAATACAGAAATTGTTGAAATTTTAAAAATGGTTGATATAAAGGATGGCAGGAGCTTCTAAAATGCTAAATGAACAACAATATTTGAAATATGTGAATATTGCTCAGTTATAAATGATTACATGTTTGTCTCCTTTTCCTACTTCTTGCTTCTGCATGGCAACATGAAGTGCAAACCAATCAAAAAAAAATTTGTTAGCAAAATGTGATAGTTTCAAAATCGAAAGGCTTCGTGAAATTTGTTCGACAGGTTTTTCATGGATTAACAAATTTGAGCTTTTTCGTTGTATTATTATAACTTAGCATTCTTCAGTGTTTCTTTCATTTGTATAACATTTGGATAAATAGAGATAAAGCAGCTTACGCAAGCATAAACCTCAAAGCACCACTTAAGTCAAGTTTCAATGTAAGCTGCATTTAAGTGAATAATTTTTTCTTATTATTATTCTTTTAATAAAAGTTATTTTAACTTCTTTTTGTGTATTTATGATCTTAATTTGTACTACAAATTTAACAATTCCTATATCTTTGATTACTATTAAAACAATACTATGTTTTATATATGCTAACAATCTTGAGAAGTAATAACCAGAGATGCATATTTAAATAAAGTTTACACCAACTATTTCAAAGTAAAGATTTTATTTTGTTTTCTTTTATAGTTCTAAAACCAAAACGGAGTTTGTGCTTTCATATAATGAGAATAGATAAGCATGTATTTTTAATTGTTCAAAAGGGAAAAATCTTTAAAATATTCATATAAATTTAAAAATCTAAATGCACGAATTTTTAAATGATAAAAATTGAATGTAAAACTACATTAAATATATCATGAAACGAAATAAAAATTATTATTATTTAGTATGAAATTATCAAGAAAATAATGATTATTTTGATTAGCTGTTCTGCATTTAATTTGAAATTCACTTGAATTTTTATATTTGAATATAGATATTTGCTAATTATAAGTGCTAAAAAGAGTATGTATTGGTTCTCTATAAATTTGATGTAAATAATCATGAAATTAATTATTTGAACCATCTGTCTAAATTCTATATGAAAAGAATATCTATCAGGTGAATGAGAAAAAATTAATTTTTTTTTTTTTGAAAAGAAATAAAATTATGACTAAGTATATGTAAAAGTTTGTCTGCTCTTAGTGAAAGCAAATGGAAAAAATTTTAATTAAATATCTATCAATAAATGTTATAAAATTTTATTGTTATTTTAATGAAATTGAAAGTGTTTATTTAAAAATTTCTTACATCCTTAGTTTGTAAATCTGAGACTTTGAAAATAGGAATTAAGCATTAAATAAATGAAATTATAGTTAGTTATTTAGTTTAATTGAGATAAAAATCATTTTATTACTATGAAAATTATTTTGTATTTTTTTAAAACTAAATCTCAGAATAAATTTAAAATATTTTAGTTATCAGCTTGTCGATATATTGGGCCTATTTAAATTTTATCTACTTTTGTGCTTAAAATCTATCATTATTGGATAACATATTTAATTCTTTTTATTTTGTATTTTATACTTTGTAGGAAAAGAAAAAAAAAAAAAAAATTTATGTTACTCAATAAATAAGTATTTTAGTTTTAATTCTAATTTACTTACCAATGTAGACTCAAATATAGTTGCAATAATAAAAGCTTATATTTAACTTTGATAAAATCATTATTGCTGTGAATTGTTGTAATTTAATAATTATGAATTTTTGAAATTATTTTTATGATAAACTCTGTTTTATTTAATTTTCCTGCTCATTGTCTGAGTAAGTTGTCTTTTATAGTTCATGAAATCTATTACTTCTAAAGGCTGCTTTTCTGAAAGATTTAAAAGTCACATATTTTTTCGCATTTGAAATACTTGGCATGTTGTAATTTACTATTCTGGTTTTCATACTTTATAAAGTTTTCATAATATATTTTTCATAAAACATGCATGCCTATTTAACACTATTATTTTTTTTTTAATTCATTGGAACATTTTTCATTTATTCTTGCCTTAAATGAATTCATTATCCATTTTTTGGATATTAGTAGCAGTTTTGCATGAAATTCAAAGGCATAATGTGTTTTTATGAATAAATTTGCATACTATATTTTTCACCTAAAATAACACTGTAAAACACCTTACAAATGTTCTTTTTTAGTTGGCAAAGCATTTATTCACTATAGTCATTTGAATATCAATCTGAGGACTCAAACTGTAGAGCATCCTTTTTGTGCAGAAATTTTTCCTTTGCAATATATATATAAAATTCCATGTAAGAAAGAGTCACAAAGTTTGATTTTTGGAGAAACCGATTTAAACTTGGGAAATAATAATTATGATAGCTGATACTGAAATGCATTTTTTTTTTTATTTAAATTATATTTTTAGAAGTATGTTTGACTTTTGAAATTGACTATTTTTATAGTAGTTTTTCCTAAAAAAAAATGGCATAATGTTACTTTTTTTTTTATTGGAGAATTTATTTAATGTATGTTTAGGAAAATTAATTATGTGGGAATAAATAAAAAAAAATATTAATTCAGTGGTTGTCTTGTAGAAAGATTTCACCTTTTTAAAATTTGTTGTTAGCTATATGTTTAAAATGCATTAATATCGGAGAATTTATTCAATTTTTTTTTTATTTCACATTTTGTAATTTCTAGAAAAGGGGGAAAAAATATCATACTGTATTTTAACCAAATAATTTTTTTATTGGGGGCGGCTTTTTTGAAAAATGCAAATTATATTGTATGGTTTTTATTAAAATGTTTCAGAATTTTTTTTTATTTGTTTATTTATTTTTGAATTTTTAGTATTGCCTTAAGAAAATCTGCATATTTTTTTTTTAATAATTCTAATTTTAATATGTTTTTAATTCCCTTTTTTATATTTAGTTGCACTAAATGAGCAAATTTTCACATGTTTTTTATTTTGAAAAATATGATCTTGCTCTCATATTGTAAAAAGTCAAATATAGTAGAAATTCTCCCATTCACTGCATAAAAATTTTTTAGGATATTCAAAATTGCAGTTTTTACACTAAAAGTACCAGAGCCTCAAATTTCACTCAACAAAAATACTTTTTTCATTAAATCTTACAATCTCACAAAAAAAAAAAATGTAGCTGAAAGTCTAAATGGCAATTTCATTAATAAGTAATTTAATAAAATTTATGAGGTGCAACTGTATTACTTCCAAACAAAATATGCAAGTATACCTATTAATTATGAATGTTTTGTTGTATTGAATTGAATAAATACATTGTATTTTAATGAATGGGAAAGTCTTAATTTTCTAAATAATACTGTCCTAATTTTTGTTACTTTCTTTTACAGATTTTGATGCCAAATGGAAGAAAAATCAGTGAGAATATCCCTCATTCAAACTTAATCGCATCTATTAATCAAGCCATGCATTTTCTCACGCTGAAAGGGCCTTTTTTTTTTTTTGCACTCTGAAAGCATGTGAAATATTGATTGTAACCTTCTGATGCATCACCACCCATGCTGTCTTATTATTTTTCATGATGTAAAAAAAATACAACCTTTCTTAGTTAGTGAACATTTAAAATGAATTATTACTTGATAACATCTCGTTGGATGCTCTACATTGTGCCAAAATTTTCTATGATGCATTTAGAAATTCATGTACAAAAATAAAAATAACTTGAAAGGAAGAAAAAATGATTTTAAGAAATTTAGATTGGTATTATCTGGGCTCATTAAAAATTAGATTATTATCGCTCTCTTTTATAATTAAATGTGTATTTTTTCATGAAGTTTTTGCTCTACCAATTCTTAATTTTTTTTTTTTTTTTTATGCACTTCATGAACAAGGGTATATTTTGGGATGATTTATGTTATATGTATGTATGAAAACCAGATATAGAAATAAATCTATTTTATTTTAGTATTTCATTTGTAGGAAAATTGGGTTTTTAAAATTTTGAGTAGCCTTGTTTTCCCATTGTATTAATACCAGAGTGCTTATTTACTTTTTTTCTTATGTTTTGTGTATTTTAGGAAAGACAAAAAAAATTTTTATTCATTAAATATATAACCAAAATTCATTTTGTTTTCAATTCTCATATGCCTAACCATTTTCAAAATAATCACTTTTAATTAAATCATTGTTGTCACTACTCATTAATATGATTGAATAATTATTATAATTTTTACTAATTTGTACACTTATTTCTATGTTTCATCTATTACAGATAAATCCCTGTGAAATGTCTTAATTGTGCTAAGGCTCCTTCTCCAAATGCAATTAAAAATTCATGGAATAAAGGGTTGCAAAGTTTTAATTTATAGTGAAATTGAAGATTTAAGAATGTATTTAATTGAATGCAAACTATACTATACTACTATGCAAACAAACTACAAAACTGTCCCATAAATAATATAATTCATTTTATGCAATTATTTATATCTGTGTTCTTTACTTTCCTGTTGTCATGAATTTCTTTTTATTTGTGTGAGCTATTGTATATAAAATTGAGCCAATAAACAATGAATGCAATAATTTATTCAATTTAATAAATTCTTCACACCTTCTCATTGTGGAATTCTAGTAAATATAAATAAATCCAGCTTAATTTTTATTTTATTTTGCAGAGATTATTGGCAGATTTGAAGAAATATTAAGGCCTTCTTTGTGAACACTACTCATTGAATCTCCAGAAAGATACCATTTAGTTACTGTTTCATTTAGTCTGGAAGAAAAATTGACTTGTACCGTAGAGCATCATTCCAATGCCCTATTTGTGCCAATGGTTTCTCTCGAAACTCTCACTACAAAGATATACTATTGACAATTTGAGAATTAATACAGTTTCATGCAATTAATTTTTAATTTTATTTCTGTTTTCCATTCTTCTATTTTCTTGAATTTTATGCTATTTTTGTATGATATATATGTTTTATTCATTTGAATCTAAAGTTGTATGGTATAATTGCGAAATTTTTAGAATTTTATTGTGTTTAAAAAACTCTAATGTACATGTTGCTTTATCTTCATCAAATATTGAATATGTTTATTTATTGAATTTAATTAATTCTTCACATTTTTTTGGTAGATTAAAATTATGTATATTAAATCTATATATAAAATATCTACATATTAATTACATGTATATATAAATTCAGTCTTTTTTTTTTTTTTACTTTTTGTAGGAATTATTAGCAGATTTGAAGACAATGTGAAGATACATCAATGTCCTTTTTGCGAATATTGTTCAGCATATACCACTAATGTGAAAAGACATGTCTTAACTCACACTGGAGATCGACCTTTTGACTGTACGTTTCAGTGTGGCAAAGCATTTACCACGAAGCACAACCTAAAGTTACACACGATGACTCATACCAAAGAACGTTCCTTCCAATGTTCTGTTTGTGGCATGACGTTCTCGCGGAATTATTCTTTACAGAGACATCTAAAAATTCATTAAAAAAGAGACTAAAAGTTTTATCTTAAAGGGATATTATTCTAAGAAGACATATATTTTGATGCTGTCTATTGTAGAAGTCGATTTTTAGACATTTTAATCTTAATTCCTCTTTTGGGTTTTTGTAATTACTTGATTTTTAAAACAATTTTTTTGAAAGATTGCACAATGTTACTTCATTTTTTAAGATGCCAAAGTAATAAAAATTATTTGTGATGTTTATAGAAATTCAGCATCTGAATTATGTTGGCAACTAAAATAGATAATTTGCTCATCATCTTTTTTTCTATGTACGAAAGAAATTGTTTATTATGTGAGTTTGTATATGTTTCAAAGAAATCATACTTTTTTATATTCTAGCAATTGCAATGAGTTTATTGCAATTGCTAGAATATAAAACAGTATGATGTAAAAAAATTAATGTAATGTAATTATTGTAAATTTAATGTTCTTACAATTTTGGACCTTAAGATTTATTTACTTGCTCTATTGAATTAGCAAATTTGTATATATGTTTTCTAAAATTTTATATTTTCATACTGTACTGTTTTAAAGTTTTGAGCTAAGGTCATAACAACCTTTACTGTTGACGTAAATTAACTTGTATTCCAATGAGTAGTTCTAGTGCAAGTGCAATAATGTCCAATATTTTTTACGTATAATAAATGTAATATACTGTTCAGATTTTTTTTTAAATGTTTAATCTATTTTCTTAAAATTAAATTTCAGAATAATATATTAATGTTTCACATTACAGCTAATATATTTCATTGAAATAACTTTTTTTAATACTTTTTTTTTTTCCCTTGTTAGTGTATCTTAATTTATTTCTTATTGTTGTTGTTTCCAATTATTTTTTTTATTTCTGTAATCTATTAGTTTTATTTTATTTTATATACTTTTTACATTTTATTGTATAGGAAACTTAAATTTCCATAAATAAATCCACCCTAATTTTTATTATTTTCTAGCAATTGATTGCAGTTTTGAAGGCAATGTGAGGATACATCAATGTCCCTTTGTGAATGCCACTCAGACAAACTTTTCATATGAAAAAGCATCTTTTAACTCACGCTGGCGAGTGCCCTTTCAAGTGTCCTTTTCAGTGTAGCAAAGCATTTACTGTTACCTGAATGTTCATCTGAGGACTCACTAGACAACATTCCTTCCAATGTCATTTTTGTACCAAGTGTCATGATTTCTGGCACTACAAAAATTAGTATATTTCATTCCAGGCAACTAATTTTTAATTTGTATACTCTTTTTTTTTTTATATTTATATGTTCATTAAAATAATGAACAAATAAAACATAGACGCTTGTCTCGTACATGTTGCTGTATCTTCATGACATATTGAATATGTTTATTTAATGAATTTAATTAATTCTTTACTTTTTTTTTTTTTTTTTTTTTTTTTTTGGTATATTAAAATTATCTATATATAAATACAGTCTTTTTTTTACTTTCTTTTGTAGAGATTGTTACCAGATTTGAAGACAATAGGAGGCTACATCAGTGTCCATTGTGTGAATATAACTCATCTATACTTACCAATGTGAAACATCATCTCTTAACTCACACTGGTGACAGACCTTTCGAGTGCCCTTTCCAGTGTGGCAAAGCCTTCAGTCGGGAAGGAAACATGAAGGTTCACTTGAGGACTCATACTGGAGAACGTCCCTTCCAATGTCCTCTCTGTAACATGACTTTCTCTTTAAATTGTAATTATCAGAGACACCTTAAAATTCACACAGAAAATTGAGAAAAAAAATGTTATCTTAAAGGGACATTATTCTAAGAAGATATATATTTTGAAGCTAACTATCTATTTGAAAATTGGATTTTTAGACATTTTAACCTTAATTCTTGTTTTTGGTTTTAATAATAAGATGTTTTAAAATCAAACAATTTGTAAAGTACAATTCTTTGTGAAAGATTGCACAATGTTATGTAACTTTTTGTGATGTCAAAGCAATAAAAATAGTCATCACATTTGCTCTACGAATTTAATGCTCTGCACGTTTGTGTGTGTTATTTTATTGCCATTTCTGATTCTGTGATTCAATCCTTTTGAATTAGCTATTATTTTATTCTATTGATTTCATGTTTCATTTATGCATTTAATTATTATTGTAGAAAATAGCTAAATATATAGAAATATTTTTTTTTTTTTTTTGTACATATGAAATATTTTTATTTTTCATGTTCTGTTTATATAATAGCAGCAAATCCTCTCTTTGATATATAAGCATAGCTTTGAAAAGTTTGAGATTTACCTTTGCACATTTTGTGAATCTTTTTTACTTGTGATGTTATTGATAATTGATATCTAAGGTAATACTTATTGAAAAGGCTGTATTGGAGTAGTAGTTAAAAGTTTCAGGCGATGCAGAATCCACTTCTGTGATTGAATTTTATTAATCCTTACCAAATTCAAAGTATGCACATTTAAAGAAAGTTCAGCATCTTCCTTAATTGCTATTAACATATTTAACTAATGACACAAAAAACCTTAAATTCCTTCTTTAAATGTACTTTTATGATGCATTTCCTTCGATCCAACGTCCCTTCCAATGTGCTGTTTGTGGCAAGGCATTTAATCACAAATCTCATTTACAGAGGCATCTCAAAATTCATGCAGAAAATTGACAAAAAGTTTTTATTTTAAGGGGACATTATTCTAAGAAGATGTATATTTTGATCTAACTGTCCATGTGGAAATTCGATTTTTTTACTTTTCACCTGAATTCTTCTCTTTGGGTTTTATGTGTGAGATGTACTTTTAAAATTCTTTGATTTTTGAAGCAAACTGTTGTGAAGATTGCATGGTGTTACTCAATTTTTTAAGATGCCAAAGTAATAAAAATTATTTGTAATTTTTATAGAAATTCAATATTTGAATTATATGGGCAAATAAAATAAATTATTAGTTCATCGTATTCTTTTCTATAGGTAAATAAAACCTGATTGTTATGTGAATTTGTATAAGTGCGAAAAGGAATCCTATTACCGTGTTACTTTTACTAGTTGCAATAATATAAGTTTATATGAATTTGTTGTTCTGTGAAATTTTGGCCCTTAAGATTTAATTGCATGTTCATATAAAGAAATGTCGTAAAATATGTTTTCTAGAATTTTATATTTGCGTATTTCTGAAATGAGTTCTGTAAATATTTTATTCTTTAAAATTTATATTCATTGTCTTTTCTTCTTATTTTGAAGTTAAAATATTGTATTCTAGATATTTAAATTCCGTTAAAAAATTATTAAGAGGTAAATTTATTCGATAAAAAATATTTCATACTTATCAAAAAAAAATTTTTAATTTCTATCAGTTACACAAAATATTAATAATTTTATTAGGGCAACATTCAAATAGAAAACTAAAAATTGAAATTTTCATAATACTTTCTGAAATGAGTCCCTGGATGGGGGCAACATTCATAAATCTTAGTAAAAAACATTTTGACAGTCAATGTATTTTTATGTCCAAATTTTGATTTCTTGTGAATAAAAGTCTGTGTCCTAATATTAACAAGTGTTGGTCATCATTTCAAAAAAATAAATATTGTCTCTATTATTTTCTTTTAATTATAATTCTTATGTGTATTATTTTTAAATTCTCAAATTTTTGTTATATTTTTGTGATTGTATAATACATCATATAATAACGCTGATTTATTCTATTTAATAAATTTTTATTTAGAAACCTCTAATGTCCATAAATTAATCCATCTTGTTTCTATTTGATTGAATAGCATTGTTGAAGGTAATTTGAAGATAATGAAGCCATCATTTGAAAATGCGCACTGTAATATTTATTTGGTATATGTTTGTGTTTAGTATTTCAGAGGCAGGCTTGATTCGAAATAAAATAAATTGAGAACATTGTATCACTTCTGTGTATCACTGCTTTTTGTGTCATTTTTGCAGCAATGTAAAAAGCATTTTTATGTAATTACAAATTTTGATTTCTTGTGAATAAAAGTCTGTGTCCTAATATTAACATTTTTGAGTGTTGGTACATATCATTTCAAAAAATAAATTTATTGTCTCTATTATTTTTCTTTTAATTATAATTCTTATTGTATTATTTTTAAATTCTCAAATCATAATGATTTATTCTATTTAATAAATTTTTTATTTGCTCTAATGATAGCATTGGAAGGTAATTTGAAGATAATGAAGCCATCATTTGAAAACGTTTTTCCTGTAATATTTATTTGGTATATGTTTGTGTTTAGTATTTGCAGAGGCAGGCTTTGGTAGGTGGGCCAACTCGTTATTGTGCTGCAAGTGCTGCAATTTTTTAAAATAATTTCTTAATTTCTATTAATTTTATATCATTTACTTTATTTCATTATAAATTATTATTTAATTAGCGTTATAGTGAATCATTTTTTTTTTTTTTATATATTTAATTGCTGTATTTTTAATTATTCTGCTTTGCATCGCCATTTTCTCGATAGCATCATTGTGCTGCAGTTTTTGTAAAATAATTTCTTAATTTCTATTATATATTTCATGTAATTTACTTTATTTTATTATAATTTATTATTTAATTAGCATATTAGTGATTATCTTTTTTTTTTTTTTTGTTACAGATTTAATTGCTGTTTTATAATTGTTTTGAAGAAAACTAATTCTAGACTATTTTTAAATATTTCGTTATTTTATGTTAGTAGTTCAATTGTTGTACACTTTGCAATATAATAATTAATCCCTTTTTTAATTAACAGGCTTTGTTTGGATTGAAATAAAATTTCATAGCAGGAAGGAGCATAGCTGGTTAAGCCTAAAGCTCTTATTATAAAGGTAGAAAATTTCCTCAAATAATTGTGTATTAATTTTTTAATTATTTAGTAGTAATTGATAATGCATTTAGAGGGTTTCTTATTCATGAGGAATTTCATTTTATAAACAATTAATTTAGTAATCTGTTTAAAATCTAAATGGGTTCATTGCCTGATAATAATAATAATTATTTTTTTTACTTATTTCATAGATTACTGTTAGAATAAGAATTTTCTAATTACTCTTTTATTAATTATTTTCCTTAGTTTTATAAATTTATGACAAAATAAATTGGTGCTCTTTATTACACATCTGTTGATTTTGAAGAAAACTGATTCTATACTATTTTTAAATAATTTCTGAGCAGCTCAATTGCTTTATACTTTGCAATATAATAATTAATCCCTTTTTTTTATTTACAGGCTTTGTTTGGATTGAAATAAAATTTCATAGCAGGAAGGAGCATAGCTGGTTAAGCCTAAAGCTCTTATTATAAAGGTAGAAAATTTCCTCAAATAATTGTGTATTAATTTTTTAATTATTTAGTAGTAATTGATAATGTATTTAGAGGGTTCCTTATTCATGAGGAATTTCATAAACATTTAATTTAGTAATCTGTTTTCTTAGTTTAATAAATTTATGGCAAAATAAATTGGTGCTCTTTATTACACATGTGTCGATTTTGAAGAAAGCCGATTCTATACTATTTTGAGATATTTTATCTTAGCAGCTCAATTGCTTTATACTCTGCAATATAATAATTAATCCCTTTTTTTTTTTTTTTTAATTTACAGGCTTTGTTTGATTGAAAATAAAAGAAATAATAAAAAAGAAATGGATAATTCTTGCCAACAAATTTGCAGTGAATGCAATATGAAGTTTGCACGTAGTTACTGTTTGCGAAGACATATGGAAACATTCCATAATTTATTCAATCCAAAATCTACTGCATCATTGATGTGTCCAGAATGCAAGCAAGGATTCGGTACACTGTTAACACTGGAAAATCATCTACAAAATATTCATAATGTACTTATAACCAAGGAGACTTTATTTTTTGATACAATGGAACAATTTACAATGTGGAAAGACAAAGTTGAGAAAGATCATGTGAGTTCGTATGTGAAAAAAACTGGAAGCAAAAGAGATAGAAATGGTATCAAAAGAACTTATTTCACATGTCATAGAAGTGGCTATTTCCACAGTAGAAGTGAAGGAAAAAGAAATCAAAAATTCTAGGGAGTAATAAAATAAATGCAGCGTGTCCTTCAAGAATTATACTAACTGAGCAAGATAATAAATTCGGTGTTCAATTCACAAAGACCCATGTTGGTCACACTCAAGACTTGGGTAGATTGCAGTTGACTAAAAAAGAAAGACAGGAAATTGCTCAGAAATTATCCGAGAATATACCCATGGAATCAATTTTAGATGATATTCGAAATTCTGTATATGATACATTTGAAAGAGTGCATTTGCTAACACGGCATGATATGCATAATATAAAAGAAGAATTTAAAATAATGCAAATGGTGTTATGCATGTTAATGATAAAATTAGTGTCAACAAATGGGTAGAGAATTGTAGCAACAGTGAAGATTCTCCTATTTTACTATATAAAGACCAAAATACTATAAATGAAGCTTTATATCCTGGGATGAAAAAGGAAGACTTTCTTCTGGTGATAATGAATTCTTCGCAAAAAGAGATGATGAGGTCTTATGGAAATGACGTTATTTGCTTAGATTTTACACACATGGCATAAATTCATATGCATTTGATTTAGCAACTGTTTTGGTCTTGGATGATAAAAGAGAAGGATTTCCAGCAGTTTTCATTATAAGTAATCGTCAAGATTCTGTTCCTTTGACGATTGCATTTGGAGCTGTTAAAGAACATGTGGCAATTAAACCTGAAGTTTTGATGTCAGACGACACAGAATCGTTCTATAATGCATGGAAATCAGTATTTGGGGAACCTAATAAACGACTATTGTTTGCTTGGCATGTCGATCGTAGTTGGCGGAGAAAAATAGGCAAATTGAATATTCCTAAAGAGCAGCAAATTGAAATCTATAAAGTTTTGAGGTGTTTGTTGAGTGAGACTGATGAAGATGCATTTGAAGTGATGATGAGTGAAGCTGTTAGACGGTTTGAAGAAAATGATTTGTTGAAAGAGTTTGGAATGTACTTCAAAGATAATTACAGTAAACGTGCAAAAATTTGGGCATACTGCTATAGGAAAATGGAGTGGAATAAATACAAACATGTTTCTGGAGAGCATGCACAAAACAATAAAATACATTTATCTTCAAGGGAAAAAAGTAAAAAGGCTAGATAAAACTTTATTTTGCCTAATGAAATTTGTTAGAGATAAAGTGTTTAATAGACTGCTACGCATTGAAAAAGGAAAGCTGTAAAAAAAAAATGAAAAATTTACGAAAAAGACATGCATTGAGTAATGCAATTACATCCACCAGCATTCAAAATACTGAAAAGGAGTGGGTTATAGGTTCTTCGAGAAAAGGGGAAACATACCTTGTGACTAAGCAAAGAGACTGTTCCAATGAGTGTGCATTACTATGTACAGATTGTGGCTACTGTTTGCACAATTTCACATGCACATGTATAGACAATGCGATTCAGTGGAATATGTGCAAGCACATACATTTTATTTGTTCGAATTATCTGAAGAAAAACATGGCCTCTAATGTTTCAGAGGAATCAAGTTTAATAATGTGTGATAGTAGAAATATGGAGGAGAAAGAAATCCTTGTTGATAATTTGAGAGCAGTGAACATAACTCTTCCTGATAGTGCAAGCAGCATTTGTACACAAGGATTAGCGAGATGTATGTCGAGATTGGGTAAATTTACAAATGAGCAGTTAATAAAAGGAGAAGTAGTGGACCTCATACGTTGCTTAGAAGCACGTATGGACTTTATTGAAGATAATTAGCCATCAAGAAGCTTTCAGGATGTTAGCCCAAAAATTGCCCCAAATACTAACGTTGAGAAGGTTTTACAGAACCAAAAAAAGACCAGGAAAACCCACACAATCGTCTATTTTGAAAAAGCCAACAGCAGAGGAAGTTCAACAAATATCTTCAGAAATAATTGTAACTTCTAAACATAATTCTACTGGAGGTAAGAATTTGCTATTTGTAGGCTATTTTGCATTTTTCTGCAGTTATATGCTTATTTATTAACTACATTATTTTGAACCTTTTTACTAATATTAAACTTAGTTAATAAATTTATATTAAAATAATTTTAAATATTTAATTTATACATGTGAAGTGTTTTAGGTATTAAAAATATTTACATTATAATTAATAACAGTATTTTAAACTCCTACAGTAAAATAAAAAAATCTGTTACCAGTCTTCATATAGAATCTCCATTTACCTCCTGTTGAATACAGGGTTTCACATAGTAATCCATTTTCATAACCATAATCATTATTTTTTAAATTTCCAGTTGTAAATAATGAAAATCAAAATACTATCATTATAGAAACTAGTGTTTACTAACACAGTTGTATCATATCTGAAACTGTTGCCAATATAAGATTACAAATGATGATTGCATACTTTGTAAAAATCCAGATTTTTCATGTGTTGCAATTATTTCTTGATAGTAGTTTACAGTCCTACTAGAACTTAATAATTTATTTTTATAATTTTTTTTTTTAATGTAAAATTTTCTTGGTTTTATTTATTAATTTGAAACTTATTACTATAAAAAGTAAAACATAGTGTGAGAAAATTGTTTTTGTTTATAACATATTTACAATTTGAAGTTGGCAACAACTTGTTATTATGATAAATGTATAGTAAGTAATAACATATTTTAGGTTTTCTGTTTTGTAGTCTCAATTTTTGTGAATTACTCAATTTTTATTTCAATATTATCTCACTTCCAAAATCAGTTTAAATTAATATATCCTTACCTAACAAAATTTTTTATTTATTAGGTTAGAAAATTGACACCTAAAGTTATGCAAAGAGAATCGCCTGTTGTGTCTCAATATTTAAAAAGTAAGTGCAAGTCGTTTAAGTATACTTTCTTAAAACAGTTTAAATTTATGTATCCCTTCTAACTATAATTTTATTCATTAGGTTACAAAATTGCCACTCCCAGAGACACCCAAAGTTATGCAAAGTAAATCGCAACTTGTGTCTTTGTATTTCAAAAGTGAGTATGAGTATTTGACGCACCTCGTTTATGACATAATAAAAATTAAAGGATATTCACTAATGTTATTTGTTTCCTTACAGGCAAATCAAAGATATAGTTTATTGTATGCATGTCTCGCATCAATAATCCAGCTGCCTGTTAGAAGTTTTTCCGGGTTTCCTTCTATCCATCGTGTAAATGCAGGGCAGTTTAAAAAGTTTTCCCGGCACTGTCTTCTGTGAAATTTCTGATATTTGTAATAATAGTTGGCAAGAAGAACTATATATATTTATTGTTGTAAATAGCAATAATTGCTATCACTACTCTGCTGTTGGTGATATTTTTAATAAAATTTTTGACTATATTTTTGTTTTTACTTTTTTGAATGAAAACATTTAAAAGGCTATATGTTCATGCCCTTGTCTTTTAAAGAAATATAATTGTTCTGGAAATTTTGTTATCAAATTTGCAATAAAACATTAAACATGAATATCAATTTATGGCCAGTAAGGAAAATAAATTCTTATCAATTTTTCAAATAAGGGGAAAATAAATAAATTAGTTTTCTTACACTATTGAACATTAAGAAAAGAATAAAATATTAAGCACACTTTTTATTATACATGAACAGGGCTGGATTTAGATGGAAAAGAAGGCTCTAGGCTATTCCACTTATGATTTTTAAGTTTATAAATAACATAATATATCACAGGTGTATATTGATATATATCAATATGCTAAATGAATCGTGTTGGGATTGGTACTAATCTTTGTAAAAAATTTGGCACAGATAATAAAAAAAAAACAGTCGAGTACACTTATTTCGACTTTTATTCACAGCATCATATGTAGGACTTGTAGCAATAACTAATGAAACATAACTCGCAACATTTACAAAGAAACAAAATTCAAATAAAAATCCTTGACTACAAAAATAACATGCAATAAAAATTTATATTTTTTATTAAATATATTCAATACATTGAAGATTAAAACAAATTTAATTCAGATAAATTTATTTCATAATAATTCGCGTTTAAGTTTTAAACTAAACCAAAAATGGAACTTTATTCAATCAAGATCACAAAAAGAAAATATATTAAATTTTATGTTAATAGTTATTTTATTTCAGAATTGATTCGATCTAAATATACATTTAAAAAGAAATAGTAAATTAGAAGATTTTTTTCCTTATTATCTGTTAAGTGTTTATTGATTTTAGAATAGTGTAATTCTAATTTTGCTAACAATTTCAATGTAGGCCTTATGCTGAAGCCTAGTTAGCCTATAGGGAAATCGGGCCTATGCATGAAAGTTGTTCAACAGTAAATATTTCTTTCCATTTGACTCGTATGTTTTTTTTTCTTGCTCGACAATTTTTTAGTATTGAAAAATAAAAATTTTGACATGAAAAAATATTCATTACAGTAACAAAATACAGATCTCAGTATTTGTAAATATAATATAAACAAACATTGAAAAAAATCACTGATATATAAATTTTGTGTAGTAGCATCTCTTTCTGAACAAACTTTTAAATAAATTATATTTCATACATTTCTTTATAAAATTTCTGGAATATTGTTACTTAACAATTTGTATATAATATAAAATAAATGAGTACAAGAAATTGAATTCCAGTATAAAAATATGAAAATTTCAACAGCATGTGAGGTAATGAAATATTTTTTTAAATCATTACACAATCAGTTAGTTATCAAAATAGTTAATAAATTCTCATACTCCATTAAAGATCATAATTTGATAATAATCAGTTTAATATATATGAAGGAAATATGAATAAAAAATAGGAGGAAAAAGTATAATGATTTAAAAAAGATTGTAAATGATGCATAAATATATTCTTCTGTAAACTGTGTTTAGCCATGTAAAAATATGGAATTTTAAAAGCTTGCAATTCTTCTTAAATATTAACTATAAAGACACACAAATTATAATTAAAGTAAATGGTTAAAGGTTAAAGTAAATGTTACTTAGGAATTAGCCAAAAGTTCAAAGCCAATGCATTTTAATTATCTATTTTTTTTTTTTTTTTTTAATTACACTGCATCATTCAACATATATAAATTTATTTTGGTAGCATAAATTTCGTAGGAAAATATAATTTAAATGTATTTATAACATAAAGTCTGCCTTATTTTACTAACAGAAACTTTCTTTGAAATTTACATCTAAGATATTTCTGTGAGAATTCATCTTTTCGAGATATTTTCTCCTTGAAAACATTGTAGCAGGAATAGTGTGCAGAGCGCGTTCCTCCTAAATCTTCAGAGTAACCAATTCTTAGAAATGTGCGGGGAAGGAATAGAGTGCGGCGAGTGCTTTCCCAGGGAGGAACTTGTTGCTTCACATCCCCATATACCACTTCATTCATCATTCACTGATTGCCAAATTGATTTGTGGTTCAAAACTTTTACTAATTCATTACCGTTCAAATAAATTTCTAAAAGATCTGTACCGAAAGATCCCATCAAAGAAAATCTCCATATTTGTGGCGCCATCTATAATCAGTAATAGGATAAAATAATTCGTTGGTGAGTAAGAGTTGTTAAAATTTTTTTACAGGTATATATAATATTTCTCCAAAAATATATACAGCTGAAATTTTCTACAATAAAATTTTTATATAATTGTGTAAATCTTAAATTAATTTCAAATTTTATTAGTAGTTACTATTTGTAAATTATTCACCACCATACATAATTTTTGCAATTCCTCGCTAAATTTTTTTTTTTTTCAAAAATTGAGGGATTTTTTTCTCTCCAACTAATATATGTTTTATTTATCCCTTCTTTATTTATTATCTTGTATACTATCAAATTTTAAAAAAGTAATTTTATTTTTAAGAAAAAATTTACAAATAATCTGTGATTGCGATTTGAAAAATTGAAGCTATTTTCTTTTATTTCCGATTCATTGCTTGAACTGAATTTTGTTAGCTGCATGACCATAGTTTTATGTATAGAAAAATTAATTTCACAAAAATATGATTTATTAAATAATATTTATTTAAAAACATCTGCATGTTATGTATTCATTACTTAGTTATACAAAATTATTTATTCTCCTTCATGACATATTGTTTTTTTATTATGATAAGTAGAAATTTTCTATTTTAATGTTTTCTATTTCCAATTTTTTTATTGCATACATATAATTTTAAAAATCAAAAACAATGTTTTTACTTACAGAAATAGAAATAAGTTATAATAAGGATATAAGCAGTTTTTCTTATTCGATCGAAACTCTTTATTTCTTACTACAACACATTTAAAATAATTCATTTTCAATTAATCAATATATTTAATGCAAATATATGATGCCAAACAAAAAATTCAAAACAACGTAATATTTTTTTCTATTGCACAATTTATTAATTTTCTTATCTCAAGAAATCCATTAAAAACAAGTAATATAAAAAAAAAAAAAATTTAAAGTAAATTCCCACTTTTTTTCACTATATTGCAGAAAGTCCCTTATAAATAATTTTCATTCATTTTCTAAGTTTATCTGGCGCCATCTATTGGTAGATGCATGCAACTTAAATATCAATAAAAACTAAAAATTAATTATTTAAATTTAATTACTGAATTAATATTTGAAAAAAACTGTATTAACATTCAGTGTCATCCACTACAAGTTCAAAAAAAAAAAATTGTATTTGAACTTGAGTGGATGAATAAAAAGTATTTTATTAACGATTGAAAATTTGAACAAGATATACATAGGAGAGTGTGAGCTAATAGAAGGAATTGAATTAATACTATATTTCCAATAAAAATGTGTGAGTGTCTAATCATGTGTCCTGAAGAGCGGGACAGAAATCCCATGAGCAATCTACTCATGAATGGGAAAAGGGCAGCTTCTGTTGTGATGGAGCACCAGTAGGTAGATGTCTGATTTGGCTCCGTGTCGCTGAAGAAGGGGGCAGTGCCTTCCAGGTGGATTTTTAGTGGAACTACCCCACATTTGCGTATCGTATGGTAGAAAAACAATAAAAATATTCTAAAAAATTTGAGGCTACACGAAGGATAAAGAAAACTATTTGCCTTTAAAAATAATTCATAATGCATTAAAAATACAACCATTATTGAAATGTATATATATATTTTTTTCTTTCTAATGCAGCTGGAAAACACTTAGACAGCTTGGTCTTGGAGGCCTTAAGGCAAGTGCTGCACAGACGTTACTCACTTTGCATTACCCAGGGGCGCGTGTAACTTGAAGATAAAGCCGCGGACGCTGAGTAACAATGCCCCTGCAACGCTCTATGATCATATTAGACCGGGACCTACGGTTTAAAGTGGACTCCGAACCACTACAAACATCCATGGCATCGGCGGGACTCGAACCCGAGGTACCGAGCTCCAGAGCGCTAGCCATTCAGGCCCCTGAAATGGATATATTTATCTAGACATTAAATAAAAAAATAATGTTACAGAACTGGATGTAATGTCATCCATATTCTTTATAAAGTTCTTTTGAATCATTTCTATGAGGTCGAAACAGTTATACTACCCTCGAATAAATGTATTGATGGGAAATGTAAAAACACTTTTGGATATCTTTCAGTAAGTAATTTGGATATATTTATTAGTCAGTACTTCATACAAATATAAAATCTTGACAATTAATTATTTGAATTTTCCTGAGATGATGTAGAAAATTATTAATGAGCCATTTTAATTTTACCTGAAAATTAATGGCAGAGAAATAAAAATTTATTTTTCTCATTCTTTACTTTTATTTATGTACTTTTATTTTGAAAATAATCATTTTTAATAAAAATTATATAACCTATATTTGTGTTTATTTGGAAAAATAAACAAATTTAGGTGGATAATTCAAATGATCTTGAATGATGATTCAGATTATTTCTCAAAAGATTTGATTAAGTTTTTAGTCTCGAATATATGCCCAACAAATTTAAGTTTGGAAACAAAAGAATTCACATATGAAATAACCAAATTATCAGTTAAATATAATTTTTTAACAAAGATGTAGGAACTCTAATCTTAACTTTATGGAATCATTTCTTATGCAAGTTTAATAATAAAAAAAAAAAAAAAATTATATTTATAATCCTAAACCAGGGATGGGCAAACTACGGCCCGCGGGCCAACTCCGCCCACGGATAAAATTTTAATTTGCCGTTCCGAGGCAAATTAAAAAAAAAAATATATTACACATCCATCTCCTTTTCTACTTTGATTAAATATATTTTTTTCTTCCTTTTTTTCCAACGGGCTGATGATCTTTTTACTTTCTCTTTTTTTGTTCTACAAAACATAAATGACGGAAATAGCAAGCACAGACAGTGCTGTGTTTGCTTCATTTTATATATGTGAGCAAGTGTTTCCAACTGTGAACTTCAGAAAGAATTATTTCAAAAAGTAGACTGACAGATGAGCATTTAGCCTCATTCCTTAGAATCAGTACATCTCACTTCGCACCTGAATATATTTATCGCGAAAGCGTTTGACAAGATTTGGCATACCGGTTTAATCTTCAAACTCAAAACTAAATTTTCGCTTCCGCTCACTCTGGCTATTAAATCTTTTCTTGAAAACCGTTCGTTTCAAACTAAAGTCAATAATACTACTTACTACGCAAAAAATGGAATGTGGACTCCGCAAGGATCCTTATTATCACCGCTTCTTTTAATATCTACATGAATGACTTCCCGCGAGACGAAAATATTCTCACAGCTATGGACGCAGACGATACCGCAATCATTACACAGCACTTCCATGAATACACTCTCTATTTTAGACTTCAATATTTTGTCCATAGGCTACAAACTTGGCTCTGCTTATGGGAAAATCAAAGTTAATACCAGCAAATGCCGCTCTCATCTTTCACCGCAAAAGAACCACTCCAAATGTTCGTCAAATTCTTATCTTTAACGAACCAGTGCCTTTTTGTAACTGAGTACAGATACCTTGGTCTCATTTTGACCGCCGCCTTACATTTCAAAAACACATTCATTACATTATTTCTAAAGCTAATAAAGCCAAATTCACAATTGCACCTTTAATTTTCAGGAAAACAAAAATATCGCTCAGAGGCAAAACTAAATATTTACATTTCACTTATCCGACCTATACTTTTTATGCGATTCCGGTCTGGATAAATTCGGCAATGATCCATTTGAAGCGACTGCAGGTTCTTCAAAATCAGTTCTTAATGATGATAGCAGATACGCCTTTTCATTATAACCGCCATCGTATTACGACGAATTAAAAAATTGATCCTATTCTAAACCTTGGCAAAAAGATTACCGAAAATTTCATTCTAAAAATTGATACATCTACAACCAGCGCTGCTAAATCTCCCGTATTATGATCCGACCACGTGCCCCTGCGAAAACGCCCGCGTTCTATTTACTTTCAAGACTTCAGTTCATTCCCGTGGCTAAAAAGAATTCTTTGGACCCGGGGTGAAAGCTTTTCACTCTCTTGTTTTGATGCGAACTTCATTCTCCGATTCCAAAAGAAGAACCATTTTTAGTTTAGAATCATTTTCCACCACTGTAGTTTATTTTGATAGCTTCGGAACCGTTATTTTCTTTCAAGGTCGCTAAAACGAGGAACTTCAAAACGATATAGTTTGGTTTGTTTATAACTCTGCCCTCCCCTTTCCTTTTCTCTTCAGCCAGCCAGAAGTTTTCGTGGTTTTTCGTAACGAGTTTATTTTTAACTCCTTTTTAATTGCCACTGTTTTTTATTTTTAAATACTTTTTGTGAACTATTATTTTAAATTTTGTATTTACTAACCTTTTACTCCTGTAAATTCTCTCCGAGCATGGGCTCGTTTAATATTCTTTCTTTTAGCTCATCTTTTGATTTTAAAACTATGTTTTTAATAATAATTATTGATATGGAGGTACGGAAATTCCCGGTACTACAACTAAACACCTACCGTTACGTTACGAACCTCACTATAAGGAACTTTAAAAATGAAATCGCTATTTCATTCCTCTCATTATTAACATATTTAAATTGTAATACTTGTATATTGTTTTTAAAATTTTTAGAAAAATTTAACTTGGCCCGCCAAACTTTTTTTTTTTTTTTTCGATTTTTGGCCCGCGACCGAAAAAGTTTGCCTATCCCTGACCTAAACCATTATATAAATATTTTTTTGACACTACTAATTATTACCACTACCATTGTTATTAGTTAAATTATTTGTACACCAAATCGGTATTTCCAGTACCATGCCGGGCAAAGATCCTACTTCACCCAATAGCTATAGACCGATTTCACTGCTTTCTACATTTAGCAAAATTATTGAAAGAGTAATTGCAGATCTGCTTAATCAAGAATCCAAGGAACTAAATATCTTAATATCTTTCAACAATTCGGCTTTTTACGCAGGATCTCTCCACCACGAATCAATTGTACAACCTAACTGAGACCATCAATGAAGGGTTTTCATGGAAGCAAGATACGGCGGCAATATTCCTCGATGTGGCGAAAGCCTTTGATAGAGTATGGATAAAAGGGCTAATTTATAAATTGATTCACTATAATTATTCTCCGTATATTATCAAAGTCATTCACAATTATCTTTCTGAGCGAGTTTTATTGTTTCTGTAAATAGCATTGATTCAAAGAGTTGCAAGATTCTCGCGGGTGTTCCTCAGGGATCGATCTCGGACCCTTCCCTGTACAATATCTACACTAATGACATTCCACAAGACAACAGAATTAAATTGACACTCTATGCTGATCATACAGCAATTATTTATACAGGGGAGGGTACTTACACATTATCCAGAAAAAAACTTACAAAATTACATTTATACACTTGAATTATGGCTAGAAAATGGAAAATTAAACTTAATGTCGCGAAAACTGAAGCAGTGCTTTTACCAGTAAAACTGTCTATAATCCACCTAACATAACTATTTTTACAACATTTCCTGGTCTAAAGAAGCTAAGTATTTAGGTGTAATTTTTGATGAACTTTGACAACCAATGCATGCT